>QLPF01002663.1:0-38425 GCA_003314045.1 Hygrophorus pudorinus
GCGCTAGTGAGCACTCGCTCAGCCTCGCAAGTTGGTCGCACACTCATAGCTGCTCATCAAACCGTCCGCAATGAAATATATTACAGGCGATGTACGGTCTTGCCTTGCAATCCTACCTGGCTATTCGTTGAGAAAATCAAGCTGTATAGGCACTGGCAGCAATCATTAAAAGCAACAAGGTCCCCTGTAGAGATTACATCGTCGTGGACGTTCGTGATGACGATTGGGCGGGCGGAAACATCAAGAACAGCTATAACTTACCTTCTAATGACTTCTTGCGGAGCGTTGATGACTTGATGAAGAAGACTCAAACCGTGCCAACCGTGATATTTCATTGTGCGTTTTCGCAGGTTCGGTGAGTTGAGTTGAACGTCTGGCCTCTCGCTGCCATGTCTTGACCTATATTCGGGTGGAAGGGGACCTAAAGCTGCTCGGGTACGTTGCTTTGAGCTCTCTCAGACTAATGTCTTACTCTTCGATAAAGATATATCAGAAGGCTCGCGATAAACGTCAGAAGGAGGGAACTGACAGTCACCATCACGAAGTCCTTGTCCTTCAGGGTGGCTTCTCACAGTTCCAAACAAAGTTCAAGGTGAGTGTAACTGAATGTCGCTCGAGGTTCACAGGGATGAGCCACAATTGACCCCAGGACGATGCTGACCTTGTGGAGAACTGGGACAAAGCTGTTTGGGCTCTGGATTGGGATTGATATTCACACATCGGATAGAAAACATTTTAAACCTGTAAATGTTGGTTATGGCCTGGTGGTCTTTGCAGAGGCTACGTCTTCCTGCTGCTTTTTAGCGAAACGTTTCGGTATGTGCTCGAGGACTGTCTGTATTTTGCGATGCTCGGTCTCCAGGTTTTTTTGGCAAATGTGCCTGCAATATTGATGCATAAGAAGGCAGGTGTGCAACCCAAGAAAATGCCGCACCATGTTCCAATAGATACTACCACAAACGTCCCCACAGCCCAATTGGACGCGACAAACGCACCTGGATTGTATGGTCAACTCAACACAACGTATAGTTTCACTTCACACACCAGCAGACAACCACCGGATTGCTCCTATACCAGTCCCGCTCGCGATACCAGTTAGCAAGCTCTGTCGTGCACAAGGTACTTTTTGAACTGTTTGAAGAGGTTGCCACATCGACAGGCTCTGCCAAGGCGGATCGGGTTCACTGACCATTGTTTTTCGTGAATTGCAAGGCGGGAGTGCCAAAAAGGGTAGCTACGTACAGGCTGACACCGACGACACACCCACGCATGAGTACCAGTCCACCAACGTCAGATTCTTCTGAAGTTGGCAAGCCCACCATAATCTCGGTCTCAACGCACAGCAAACTGGATGCATTTGTTAAATCCTACTTCATCTCCCCACTCTTGCAATCCTTTATCACCAAAGTGGATCGCATTCTAACTATTTCCGGGATCTACACCGATAACCCGACAGTACTGGCTGGGGCGAAAGCAGTTCTCGATGCAGTTGCAGTATTTGACCGGACTCGGAGATCGGGTCAAGGGATTCGCAGAATCGAGAATAGTGTTCATGACTGCCCTCAACGCGGTGGCTCAGGTACACCGTTCGTCGGAGGTAAGTACAAATGTCATTTCCCACTAGCATTCCCCAATTCCCTCTCACCATCTCGTCCTTGGGAGAAGTTTACCACAGCACCTTGCTTATTGAGCAGCAGGTCGGCATCCATCATCAGCAGTCAAGTTAGTTTCTAACGTTCGCATGTAGGCTGGCGTTACACGATTCATCAGTACAGCTCTGAGATAACTGGCATCATCGGGACCATCTGAGCCAGATTCCAACAGTGAACTTCTTTCAGAAACATCGAATTACACCTGCAGTCCTTATAGGGACAATCCCGACCCTGCTCTTAATGCAAGATTCCGTCCATATGTACAAGCGGAAGAATCAAGAATGGAGCACAATTTACAATCTGTTGGCTTCGAAATTGACGATGCTAATACTATGCAGTTGGTACTGGGACCAGGCGGAATTGACCAGGTCAGATGGCTTATACAATCATGTGCACTCTTCTTATCCCTTGATCATATTGTTCCGTTCCCATTCATTGCTCCCCACCGACACCTCGAATTCGTGAAGATTGCGTGAAAATACATCCTTCACCAGGACGAACTCAAGACTGCTACCCGATCATCATGAATCATATTTGAGATTGTTTCGGCGCGCATAAGAGCGGTAAGTGCAACGTTGTAAACAATTTCGGACATCTGGGTTAATTGTGTATCAACAGCAACATTCGAATAAAAAAATCCTGATGCGTCGATCCAACTGAGGACATTCGCATTTGGCATGGTAACCCGACTGCACATATACATAAATGCGCTCACAACCTCAACTGTGGTATTTCCAGTATCATCTTCTCAACGACTCAGAAGGCTTTGAGGGACCAAAACTGTTCGCAACAACGATCTACGGGCACTAGAACGACGAACATGAACTTACCTCAACAGGAACTGGACATGACAATTTTCAGACTCGGCGTTCAGAGAGTCCCGCTTCTCTTCGACGGTTCTCCTTACCAGTTCAAAGGTCGCAGAAGTTTGGAGGAGGCAACGAAGGGAAAACCGACATCTCTTGAGCCAGGACGAGTTCAAGCGCATTGAACGTCGTCTAAGCCCTGCTGAGCTCTTATGCGATCTGACCGGTCAGGTCAATCTTTGCATCAATTGTATCTAGACAATACCAGTGATGGAAAGGTTCAAGCATGATATTGTTCATTCTGTGGTTGAAGTTCAGGGGATGGTTCATGATCGGGAGATGGCAAAGTTGGTCAGGCGGGCAAACACAGCGCTCGATGTGTCTAAGGTGATTTTCGGGGTGGAGCAAGAAGATGCTGACTGGTCCCCGGTGTTGGTTTTGTCTTATGTGTTGTAACTACCAGTGCTTGGGTCTCGACCTCAATAATAGGTTCAGTTTGATAACACCAACAGATCATATCACCTGATTTGTGGGACTGTGAATCGAAGTTCCCGAGAAGAGGGCCGATGCTAAAGCACGGCACGACAGTAGTCACCCTTTAGTTCGGTGTCAACCGAAGGTAGTCGCAAACGAAGTCAAGCCACTTACGGTCGAAGACAGCTACTCGAGAGCGACTCGTTCGACTAGAGCAAGTGCGGGGAGATCACCAATACATAGTCAATGATCGTCTCACAAGTTTGGATGTTCGTATGGCCGAAGTTCAAGACCGGCTTACGACCACGCAGAGATTGCTAGTATGGTCGCCGTGAAGGTTTTGGCTCGACTTTGAAGGTATACATTCTGTGAGGTCGTTGCTTGGAACGGTCCTGAATGCCGTCGTGATCACAGAAGTTTATAACGAACCATAACCGAAGATTGATACTTTGAGTGCCCGCCTCGCTATTCTTGACATTCTCTTCAAAATATTCATTAAATAAGTCAATTATTGACGACAGCCATTCATGATTTCTCCCGTCCATCCTGGGGAGCTGTCACGACCAAGAAGACCATGGTACCGCTGCACAACATGATGCATTTACAGACTCACCTTAGCTGACATTCTAGCTTCGCCCATGTCCGTGGGTCCTTAGTCTTTCTTTTCCTGTAATGCCCCGTCCTTCGACGATGTTTTTTGCGCCTCCTGTGGTTGTTTTTGTTCGACATCACTCGGATCAGATGCTTGGTCGGATGAGTCTGTGTCGGATAGGGAACTGTTTACTTCAGCGTTTTGGGCGTCTGGGGGTGAATCGGCAGCCTTGAAAGTAATATTGGGATAGACCAGACCAGAAGTGAGCCTAAACGTACGAAAGCTTGCTCCATAGATGCGTTCACTTCTTGGGCTGAAACTTCGGTACCTTCATCGTCAGTCAAAGGAGCACTACTTGATGGCTAACAGGAACAAGGAAATGACAACGTTCAGATCGCATCACTCCAAGTCCTTCAGTAAAACACGAACAAGTGGATCATCCTTGATTGAATCTTCTTCCTGTAATTCAACAATTTAGAGTTTTGACGCGTAAGAAGCAAACAGCGCGCACCTTTTGGACTGCTGGTGCCTCCGCCCCATGATCAGGTGCGTGACCATGGGCCTCGGATAAGCCGACAGAGTCGTGGTGCTCGTGATGGGCTGGTTTTTTCGAGTATGGTGATAATAGATACGCGAGCTAGAGAGGGTTATTGAGCTCTCCAATGAAAACGCCGAAAAAATCACTCACAGCAGGACTAAAAATCAGTCCAGAACCAATCTTTTCCCGAGGAAAGTTTTGGTTCACGATTGACATTACTTAAGTACTCTTTAGAGGTTCAAGCATAGAGATTTCCAGAAGACGTACAATCCAGGGGGCGTCACTTGACGGTTTGCCAGAGTGCGACGGGTTGGAGCTCATATTTCTTGCGATTGCACGCGCATGTCCTCTCGAAACTGTGGACGGTAGAGATGTACGGATTGCTGACGAGAAGACTTGTCTACCTATACGAAAGGTCATTTTACTTGGGAAGAGACGAGGGTAAGTCGGAAGAGTGCGTGGGATTTCATATACTTTTTTTTTCCCGGAGCAGCCGACGTCGCCCGACGAGGAACGGACAGGAAACATGCGATTGTTATTATGCGTATACAGTGCCAAGAGTTCAATGTGACAGAATGTCGTTCTAGGAAACATAGAAAAATGCGATGTGAAAAACACTCTCAATCCCACTGCAACCCGAGCCTGGATAAAACGACAAGTCCCATTGCAGCTTGGAAAGGGTCGCGTTCCACAAGTCCTTCGTTCAACGAGCGAAGGACGATTTCTCGGGCTTTCTCGGCGGCGTCATCGTACATTAGGCGGTTCGAGTTGCATGGAGTCAAGCGGGTAGATGATGTGTTATACTTGTAATGGTATTCAGCATTGTCAATGGAGGGCCTGTATTCGGAGAAGGAAGTGGGCGACAACTGCGCTGCGAGTGAGGAAAAGTCCAAACCAGGGAGCGGGTAAGTCTGGAGGGTGGGTGTTACTGCTTCATGAGGTAAGTCGTCGTTATCATCGCGGTCCCCCGTGACGTTATTACCGTCGGGGCATAAGGACAGTCCGAAAGGAATGGAGGGCGAATTAGGCGGCATGATTAATGAACGCGTGCCACTCTGTGTATGATATGAGTGAAATGAAAATGTCCGTAATAGGAAGAACATGTTTACCGCCGTGTAATGGCCATACATCTGTTCAGCACGTTTCGGGATATTAGGCGGAGCGAATGAATGACTTCCAGACATTGTATATGGATTGCGACTTGATTCCAGCGGGACAGTTTCACTCGCAGGCGTTTCAGAATAAACCGGGGTAGATTGACGTTGCTTGTTGTGGGAAAAGCGTGTAGCGAAGGGTCGAAGCAGGCGGGGTGGGTTTGGTTGGATATAATAGTTTCGTGAATGCATCGGGACTGGATCGTTGTAATGTTCTGGTAAAGAAGGAGCAGAGCTGACTTGTCGAAAAGGTGCATGATCTATATTAGCTTGAGGGCTGACGTGGCGTTCATAGCTTTGCAAGTCTGGTGATGAAGTAGAACTAATTTGAGTGCGAAGAGGAAACGATGGCGGGCGTTGCTGTGCAGACGAGTCGTATTGCTGGGGGCATGGTGTTGAGCTGTCGACTTGGAGATTTTCACCGTGTAGAGGTTGATCCTTATATTCGGATTTGAAGTTCGATATTCGTGTCATTTTTGCATTTGAGACCAGTAATTTTTTTTTTCGTTTTGACGCCCTTGTCCGCTGGTACCACGACTTGAGCCACTTGACAGTCCTTGTATCGATATGGATAAGTCCACAACGCGATAGAGTAATGCAGATGTGCATACAGGCCAGTTTGTGCACTTAGCTCCTCGACTGTTTTGTGGTTCGGCGATTCTTCCAGAGCATAAGCAGCGTGAACAATTTCGGCCTGTGCAGGGTTCATGCGGACCACGGTGTAAGTTCTTACTGGAACATAGGCATCACCAGGCTCGGCCTTTACACGACCACCGTGACTGGGCGCCATGGAGAGCGGCGGAGTGGTGGTGAACTTACCGTGACTCTGATCACGTGGAACGCGCTGCCTGCTCTCGGGTCGAGTAGTACGATGAGGACGCTGTCTTTTCTTTTCACTTTACTGTCCGTCTCATATGCATCCGTCAAGTCTGACGTGTTCCGCGTTCTAGGCCCTCAGGGTGTCAATCTATGGAGGCTGCAATCGTCTGCTAGTGCTTCTCAGCCCTCAGGTTTGCCAGTCCAAGAGTCTGACCAAGCTCCAATGGGGGTTGCATACCCTTTTGCCCCACAGTGGTTCCGCCAACCGCTGGACCATTTTTCCAACTCGTCTGAGACGTTTAACCAACGTTTCTGGGTAAACACTCGCCATTACCGTGCAGGAGGTGGCGGCCCAGTCATTGTCCTTGATGGCGGAGAAACAAGCGGGGAGGATAGATTGCCGTTCTTAGATACTGGTATCGTCGAAATTTTGGCGAGAGCGACCGGTGGAGTTGGTGTTGTGTTGGAACATCGGTACTACGGTACGTTTCTGTAGACCAGGAATGATTGAATTTGACGCATTCGGGATCTTGTAGGAAGCTCTATTCCAGTCTCTAACCTGACCACTGATTCTCTGCGGTATTGATCTCATTACATATTACGCTGACAGTTCTGAACTAATTGTGAAAAGATGGCTCAATAATGCCCAAGCTGCAGCCGACTCTGCGAACTTTATGGCAAATGTCAAATTCGAAGGCGTCTATGAAGACCTGACAGCCCCCAGTACTGCTTGGATCTACTACGGCGTATACCCTCTCCTTTCTTGGCGTGTGTCGGATTTAATATGCATTACATTCCAGGGTTCGTATGCAGGTGCACGCGCGGCACATATGAAAATTCTTTACCCAGACCTCGTGTACGGAGCCATTGCCTCTAGTGGTTCGTAATGTACCAATCCCATCTACATTTCTGACGCTCACCAAACTCTGCAGGCGTAACTCATGCCGCTATCTCAAACTGGGAATACATGGAAGTCATCAGGCGCGCGGCCGATCCCAAATGCGCCTCCAGCCTCGAAAATAGCATCCAAATGATTGATTCTATTCTCGCTTATCAACGTCTCAGGCGGCCATTGAAAGCCTTATTCGGCTTGGGAGATCTAGAACATGATGAGGACTTCGTGTCTCTTCTTGAGGTTGGCATTCATTCCTTGCATCATGGTGATTATAACCAAGCAAACCGGTCCCCTTGAATAGACCCCACTTGGCTCATGGCAGGCGAAGAACTGGGACCCTGAAGTCGGTAGCGCAGCATTTGATGAATTCTGTGCAGCATTAATAAAGTCGCCGTGGGGAACTGAGGATGGCCTCGACGAAATTCCTTATGGTGATAGTCGGAGGGCGATTGCTCTCCCTGGTGGCCTCACGGTGGATTTCACAGTGTTGAACTATGCAAAATACATCAAAGATGTGAGTTCACCCGTTTTCTTCTGTGTTTTCATGCGTTGATTTTTGACATCTTCAACAGCACATAGTGCCGCAATGTCCTGCGGGGACCACGCACGAAGAGGTCCGTTAGTCTCCTCGTATTTTCACCTGTTTTAATTTTAGCATAGTGTTTCGGGACGTTTGATGACGCTAAATTCCAAGAGACGTCACTGGATGCAACATGGCGCCTCTGGGTCTTTCAGGTCTGCACCGAATGGGGCTACTTCACAGTGAGATTACATCTTGAGTATATTCTCCCATCCGCAAAACGTTCAACCTCACGTAGACCGCTCCTCCGGACCAAAAACAGCCACGTATAATCTCTCGGTTGATTGACCTCGCATACGAGTCCAAGATATGCAAACAGGTTTGATGTTCCGCGCACTTCTTCTGTTCACGAAACTAAAGGTGGTATTTTAGGCCTTCCCTCCCGGGAAGTATTTCACTGTTCCCTCCATGCCAAATGTTACGGCTGTAAATGCTCTCGGTGATTTCAACATTGCTGCTGACCGGCTGGCTATCATCGACGGCGAAGGTGGGTTTTGTGGTGGCTGTTTCTAGGCGATAAGGCTCAGATCTGCTTCATTCCTGCAAGTCGATCCGTGGAGGCCGGATACGCCTCACAGCGAATACGCGAGTGACAGAAAAGATACCATTCTTCGACCATTCAAAATTATTCCCAGTGCGTAATTTCAAGTACCGAGCGTTTGTGCAGACGCGTATTGACGGACTTATGGTTCTAGATGGCGTGCACCACTACGATGAATTTGGCCTGCGCAATATGGCTGACGAGCCTGCTGAGATCCGTAAGATACATATGGAGATGATCGTGTTTGTGGTCGAGTGGTTGAAGGATAGAGAGGTGATATCAGATGTAAAGATTTGAAAACGGATGGGTCTTGTTCATTGTGTATCCGCTTGCAATCAGTCGTCATATTATGATTATTCTGTCCACCGCCTGACTTAATAGGTGAGGGAGGACACCTTCGCCTCTACAAGGCCTTTTCATATGGCTGAACTCATCTCAAGAAAGGTCCGGAGGAAGTTGTCATAGACGGGATTTTCATTAGACTACAAATCACTCGAAGAAACTGCCAACCATCGAAGGAGGGCGTACTTGAATACACCAGATCAAAGCTTTGTGTTCGTGTGCCGCTCCGCAGCAGGGATGCGAGAAGTGCACAGATCCTCCAAAGCTGTACATATTGACCCAGCTTGAATAAATGATCAACTGTCTACGGATGACTACATCTGCGTACGGGAAACGCACCTGTATCTTGAGGGTTCTCTTGGACAAGCTGCCAATATATAAGCGTCAGGTTTTCGCTGAGATGGTCGATAGACTGAACTCACAAGGTGGCCACCTTCCACTATCAGGGTTGAAGCGTTCGAGGGCTGTTTTGAAGTCAATTCCCTGGAATAAGAAGGGCTGCTGGGCTTATTAGATTGGTAAATGGATGGAATTCTTCCAACTGACAGAAGTAGGCTCTTTGAGCCATAGATAAAGACAACCGGAACGGAGTCAGCGAGCGAGCGTAAGGAATACCACACTGATTGGTAACTGGAGCGGTTGCTCGCCAGCTCCTATGGCACAATTTAGCATCATTGTGTTCAAGTGGGACCCTGATGACACCGACTTACAGCTTCGAAGACTTTGAAGGTTTTCAATGCGATGGAACCATCAGGAAGGGTGAAGGTAGCGTGTTCTGCGAAACTGCGAACAGGCTCGGGAGCCCATGCCTTGTAGACGGGATGTCCTGAGAAGTGAGCCATCAATGCGGTTCTGTGATACCATGAGAAGAGGTGTTGTCGTCGAGGTGGGCAACTGACTTGGAAGGAAACGTGTCCACTCGTTTGAGTGTTGCTTTAGCAACAAGTTCGAAAGGTTTGTGGACGTTCGTGACGGGATTGGCAACCAATGGTTCGATCAGAATCAAACCTGCAAAGCTTTCGGGACTATATAAAGCGGCCTGTATACTGAGAAATGGGAATTCTATTGTCAGAAGGGAGGGTTGGTGGTGGGCGTGCTTATAATCTCACACTGCAGTTCCTCCGATGGAATGACCGACAGCTATGACGTTCGGCCGGTGGTGTATATCGTGTCGTGGAAGATGAACTGGAAGGTCAACTCTCCGAGAAATAAGGGGAAGACGGCGGTTAATAAATTCTATGAGGTCGACAGGATAATTCATGATGTCCACTGCACACAATGTCAGATCATCGACTAAAAGCAAGATATCTTGAATACCGATCAAATCAGCATCTTTGTTCAGCCTTGCTGCTTCTCCATGATGGACAGGCTCAATTGCCCAAATTTCAGAGACTGTGTAAGGTGGGCCTGACATATTCACGTAAGACAGCACTGGTTCCCAGCTCTGCAGAAACTTGCGTGAATGCCATTCAGCAATATCATGATTTGATTTGAAGCTTGCCTCCTTATGCATACCACATGCGTGGGCCAAGACCAATGTAATGCCCTGCTCGTCATTTGTCGAGACGCGTGGCAGGTATCGGTTGACTACTACGGCGAGATTTCCTGGGTCGACAGCAGTGAGGGGTCGACGGCGTTTTGAATATGATGCAAAGTAGTGAGTGGTGATTGTCCAATGATCATTTGGCTGCCGCTGGGGTGGATCCCAGCTAGGTAAAGGACCGAGGTCGTCTGGTTGAGACATTGAAGTTGTATGTGCGTGTACTACCTTTAAATCAGTAGTATATGAAGTGGGCGAGTGGAAAAGTCCTACCTTTATTCTTTTCTTCCTAGTCGTAATCCTCACTCAGGCTCGGGTTTACTTTTTGACCATCCCAGGTGGTTTCTCGGTCATCTTCGGATTTTGCCGCACGTTCAAGCTTCTTCCAAAGATTTCGCAACTATTTTGGACCGCAGAAAATAGTGGTGTCTATTGCAGGAACTACCGTAAGCCACGACACTCAAACCAAACCTGCCTTTATTCGAACTCTCGCCTGCTCAACCGCACGATACATATTCGACCCCGCCGATTCTTCAAGCTGTAACTGGGTGACTATAACAGGTACAGCATCCCGTGTCAACAGTGGTTGTTGTGTGCTTTTCTTTGCTGAAGGGGGTGGCGAGGATGCGGATTTTTCAGCTGAAGAAGCATACTTTGCGTAGATTCCGTCAAGCTCTTTGCTAGCTTGTGGGACAATGGCCCCGCATTTCAGGAGGGATTCGAGGTACTGTGAGGCTCTATATGCTGTAGATAAGAACAATATCAGGGGAAAAAGGAAAGTCATCAAAGCTGTGTGAGTACCTCTATAATGCGACCATGACCGCCATATGCAGAAGAAGAAAGGCAGATTGGGTATTATAGCTGAACGTCAACCGTTGGTTTGGATATTCGAAGAGCAGATACGTCAGGGCGTCAGAGATAGAGGGATGTCAAGAAAGAAACGGACGAATAATCATGAATGGCGCAGTGAGTGGTGCGATGATCATCCATACGTAGAAACCTTTGCGGTGACGAGGTGTGCGATATGCGATGAGTGATCGAAGATGCGCCAGGGAGGCAGCGGAGGAGTTGATTGACGGTGGATGCATAAGTGGGATCTAAAAGACGTCCAGCGCAAATTCAACTACGAACCAAAAACAATTCAACGGAAAACTCACTGTGGCCCTCGAGCTCGAGCTCTCATTGTCTTTTCTCTTTTCGATAAACTCGTTTTCATACTCTTCCAGTCGCGGCCCGAGAGACGGATCAATGCCTTTCAACGCGAGCTCCTCGAAGTCAATCCGGTCGACCAGACGTTCCCCGTATTGAAAAGTTTTAAGCTACAAGATTTTATGATGAGATAAAGTCTAGAAATTGATTGCACATGGAACCACCTTCCAACTCCCTTCCGGGGCCTTCCCAAATCCCGCCCACCCAGCTGCCGCCTTCTGCGTCATCCATTTCACCACGCCGCCCTCTGGCACCCATGATCGAGTGGAGGCACTAGGATCTGTCTTCACCACGGGGAGCGGAGACGTAATTTGGAAGTGATAGTATGTGAGCCGTTTTGTAGATGGTATTGAGGCATCCGCCTCTGATGGTATGTTGGGCTGGGTTGCAGGTTGAGATTGTTTGATAAGTGGGATGGGGCGCGTGAGGGGTAAAGCAATGATGCGCATGGAACGCATAGTTTTCTGAATCGCTGTCATGAGCGTTCGAGGGCCAGTGAGAAAACAAGTTCGACAAGAGTTGAAGCGTAGAAATGGACTCTGAACGAATTAAATTCATCATGCCGTATCACACAGGCGGGTTTATTTACCCCAACTTTCAAACTTCATGGGAAGGAGCGCAAAACTACATAAACGAACGGTGTGTACCCCCCAACCACAGTATCTACACACCTGAACCATACAACTCAGCCCAAAAAAACGACATCCAGTGGTACCGCTACTAGTGTCATCGCACATACACAAGTGCAGGCAGCCAAGAAGCGGGTAGGTTTGAAGGACAAGAGCAGCACGAAGAACAAGAGTACCAGTGCTGGAAAGGATGGGGTCTTGGGTGGAGCTGATTATGTGGCCATGTTGACGGGGAGTAGGAAAAAGGCGAGGGAGGAGGGTGCCAAGTTGCCAAAGGAGAAGTGATTTCAAGAGGACGCCTACTGTTTGATCTCATAACGCTGCACTGATATTGTTTTGAGATATTCTATGCAAACGAAAAGTGTACAGCTGCGATAGCATTCATACGTGCTTATACAAAAAACGAAGGTGAATGTATGAGTCCGAAATACAACGTATATCTTTTGAATGATGCCAACAATCATGCTCGTCCATACCATGAACTCGTAACACTAGAATTCCCGCTGGGGTTTAAATCCTTGTCCCACACTTGCCTCGGTGGCCACGATGTCACGCTCACGGGGAACGAAGATACGCGTTCTGAAACCCGAGGTGGTAATGTTGAATTTCCCTGGAAGGATGTGGGCAGCCCTGTGCCCCGTGCCTGACCAGCAGACATACGGCTGTAAGACGATGGTCCGGACTGGGAAGCAACAGTCAGACGCTGACTAGCAGGGAAGCTGCTATTGCTGATGCGATCTGGTGGGCTCGGAAACAGGGCTGATATGGACTGATGAGGGGACGGATCGGCAGGGACATCAGACGGATCGCGTAGGTGGCGGGGAAAAGGGGGGGATGTGAGCAATGTTGAAGGGACTTGAGAGGACATTGCAACCGGTGGGGGACGCAACGGAGGCTCGGAGTAGATCGTGGCCATGTCGAGAATGTGTTCGATATCAAGGGAAGACAGTGAATGCTGGTCCGCGGACAGACCCGCTGCTGATCCCGCAGCACTGTCCATTGTCGTTTCTATGATGAAATTCTGTCGCAGCTGCGAATCCGTGCGCAATTGAGGCCATGTAGCGTCCTCTAACGATCGAGCTTCGTCCCCTGTATAGTAGATAACCTCGGAGGCGGGAGCTGAAGGGGTCTTTTCCGATGTATAAGGTGGCGTTGAAACATAGCGGCCGGCGACTGTGGATAACATATTGTCGGATGGTCCTTGCCTAACCATCCGCGAGCGTGACAGCCGTAACTCACGTCGACGGCATCGCTCACGGAATATATATATGATCATGAGAAAGGCCATTCCACCTGCGATAAGGCCTCCGACGATTGAGATCCCGATGATCGCACTCCTGCCAGAGGTGTGATTATGAGTGCTTGCTTGTTGGTTCAAGTCAATCAATGAACATACTTTGATGGCATTGCCTGACTCGAGGAACTTTCTTCATCCATTTGATTGTGCGATGAATTTGCCTTTCTTGCGTGAACGCAACTGTCGTCACTTGTGGAATCGCCACCCACTGTGAGAAGATCGGACGATTCGCGGTACCCAAGACCGTCGTCAAACAGGAGTACGATCTCTGTTTGACGAGCTGCTGACATTAAGTACGTCTCTATCCTATCGGTCGGTGCATCTGTCTCGTTTATCGGAAAGGCACGATGAAGTGGTTCAAATGCTCGGATAGAAGGAGGGCGATCGACGAGGGTGGTATTGTAGGTTACGTTGAACGGTCGACATTGCGAGACAGGACCGCTCACTAAGAACCGTCGAGGACTGGGCTCCACAGATAGTAAGCAAGTCGAGTTGTGGGTAGGAGAAGACTGAACTTTGAGAACGTCTGAGGGAGAACCATAATGGTCGCCTGACGCATTATCGAGAGATGCGATGAATGTGGTTCCCTCTTGGATAGGAAGGAAGGAGACCCAGACTGTTGGGGAAGTTATTGCTGTATTCGGGATTGGAATGGATATTGGAGTGGAATTGAAAGGCATAACGGTTAAAGTGAGTGGTAGATCGTCCGCTAAGGGTCTGTCTCCAGAGAAAGAAATAGCAACTGGTCCACATTGCTCGACGTTGGCTATAGAAAACTTGAAAGACGAAAGGACGACCTGCGGTCCAAAGGACAAAACTGCCAGCAGAACGATGATTATTACCATGGCGAATAAAATATGAAAGGGCTAATGCCAATGCCAATAGCCAAGCATGGAGTCCTTGGGTGAAATTGAGCTGAAATAACCACTGCCACTGGCAGCGTCCTTGGCGACCGGTCCTAATCTAGCTACAACAACCACCGTGACGGCTTGACCCCTAACGATGATGATCAGCACTGGCATAACCCGTTTACTGAACCCTCGTTTATGTCGTGGGTTGGCCAGTGGTCATCTTCCTAGTTCTCAGTCTCCAATTGTCTCAAAATTACATTTCTTCAATTCTGTCACCGGCGATGGACAACAGATACCAACGTACAGGGTCCTTGATGCCGTTGGAAAACCAATCGACGCAGAAGAACTGCCAGAAGTTGGTCCTTATCCACTGGATACCACATAATATTTCCCTGACTTGAAGAGTTGTAGATTGACCAAGCACTAGCATTGAGGCTGTACGAGAACATGCAAATGCTACCAACTTTGGATAACGTACTCTACAACGTTCAGCGTCAAGGGAAGATATCCTTCTACGTAAACATCTGTTAGCTTGTTCTTTCAGTTATTCTGACGCTTAATTTTATCCAGATGACTGCAGTGAGTCTTCTTGCCAGCGCTTCTCACAACCATAAACTGATTCTTCCGATCGTTCCGGCAGTTCGGAGAAGAGGCAACGATAATAGGCTCTGCAGCCGCACTTGCATTGGATGACGAGTGAGTGAGTTCCCCCCCTCGTGATATTAGATCAACCGACGATTACAAGGGTTTTGGGTAAGTCAATTGAAGCCTCGGCTATCACATGTGGCTTGACTTAACAGGGCAATATCGTGAAATGGGTGTCCTCCTATGGCGTGGGTTTGGCCTCGACAACGTCATGAATCAATGTTTCGGAAACGAGGAAGACACCTCCAGTAAAGGCAGACAAATGCCCGTCGTAAGCATATTTGGTCTCTTCCCTATCTCCTTCATCAGACCATCTCTGTTAGCACTTTGGCTCCCCAAAGCACCATTTTCACAGCATTTCCTCCCCGCTCGCGACCCAAATCCCCCAAGCAGCTGGCGTAGGTTACGCTCTCCGGCGAACACCCTCTCGACGCCATCGCTCCATCGCAGCATGTTTTTTCGGCGAAGGCGCAGCTTCAGAGGGTGACTTTCACGCTGGCATGCTCCTCGCATCTACAATCCCATCACCGACCTTGTTCATTGCACGGAACAATGGGTTCGCGATTTCCACACCTGCTACGGAGCAGTTCTATGGCGATGGAATTGCTAGTCGGGGACCTGGATATGGGGTTGATACGGTGAGAGTAGATGGCAATGATGTGCTAGCCGTTCTGGGTTCTGTCAGAGAGGCCAGACGGAGGTGTTTGGAAAGTGGTCGGGCGGTCTTGGTTGAGGCTATGACTTATCGGCATGTCCGATTCCTAGTTCTCGACTTATTTACTCATACATCCAACTTTGGCAGTGTCAGCCACCACTCAACGTCAGACGACTCCTATGCCTATCGTTCACGGTCTGAAGTTGAAGACCGCAAACGCATCGACAATCCCATCGCGCGATTCCGTTTGTTCATGGAATCTCAGGGTTGGTGGGACAGTGAGAAGGAGGAAGAGCTCAAAGTGAGGTTGAAGGCGGATGTTATGAAGGCTTTCAAGAGAGCCGATGCACTCGGGAGGGGCGAATTGGGAACGCTCTTCAGTGACGTATATGGTGGGGAAGAACCCTGGCATATAGTGAGTTACAGTCCCTTCTAGTCCTAAACTTCCGTATGCTGATCGATGGTAACGCAGACGGAACAACGCGAAGAATTAAGCTCGTTGATAAGGAAATACGGAAGTACTTATGAACCCTGGCGCGTTGAGTTAGCAAAGTTCAGAGGCAATGGCAAAGATCTATCCAAGAACTCTTCAAAGTGACTCACTGTCCGGGATGCTGGAAATGAAATCTTACTGTACCATGCCCTACATAATATAATGAAAATTTGGATAACGATTCTTTCTGCTCAAGGCAATAATCTTTTACAGTGGACTAGAACTAATAAATGTTAACATTGACCCTGGTACATCATCATGATACATATGGATCGTTTCCATGACATGTGGAAGATCTACTAGTACGAGCTATAGACAAGCCCCCCTTTCGTACATTTATGTGCAGTATTCCGGAAGATCGGGCGAGAGCAAAAAAAAGAAGACCCATACAGTCAAACTTCATGTTAGATCGATGATTTCGCCATCTCCTTTGCGACGGTTGGGCATCAATCGCTTTTTTGTTTGTTTGAATGGACAACCTGAGATTGAAGTTTATGTGATTTAGCCTAGGGTCAAACTGTCAGCTGTGTGCAGCAATCAACTCAAATGGGGCCTTTACTTCGAATATATCGGTTGCGTTTGAAATGAAATCTGGGTTGTCATTTTTGTCCTTGACTTGAGCTTGAACATCTATATGTTTCTCCTCCATTTTGACCTGAACCCATTCGTCGTTCGCTTCATCCTTCACTTTAATTTGTGAATTGAAACTTGAAGGGACACGACGTTTTCCGCTGGTTCGCGTCACGTTGAGGGCCGTCCCGGTGCTACTGCCCTCGCCATTATGCTCCTCCTTGACTCTAGGTAAGGCAGGCGCCTGGCAGATTTTGGCAGGGCGCGCCACTTTACTATCTGCCATCAAAATGTCTATACCACATGTGTTAGCTATATAAAGCAAGCAGCATGAACAAACGTGCCAATAGGTCGGTACTTGAAGATGAATGTTGCATGTGGGGCACCCGAAATGGCACCAAGAAAGCCAGCCGTCGATGTCTGGCCGTAAAGTTTCTGGCCGAGCCTGAGCGCATGAATCCAATAGATCTGGAATTCAGCGCAAGTAAATAAAAAGATAAGTACGTTACGCGATGGCTGCCGGACTTTTTCGACCGTTCATGTATCTTGTCTTCCGTTATGTCAGGAGCAAGGACATCTCTCGTCTGAGACATTGCATCGGCGTTGTTTGCATATCTGGAATCCACCTTGATGGTTCCAATATCGACAGATTTGCTTATTGTACCCAGATAGCCGTGAGACCCGTAGCGATTAGACCTTACCCAGTTTCGAAGAAAAAGAACCGCGTACCAGTCAATGTGACAGAGGAGAACATAAAAGCTCTTCGTGTATGGGATCCTGTCGTAGCAGCTGAAACACCGTTTTCCTGGTCCGGTTGGGTATTGTCTACACGAGCTGCGCTGTGAGCACAAAGGATGCTGTCCATGTAAATTTCAACGCCTTGCCCTTGCGAGATCGTTTGCGCCATGTCTTCCCGTTTATCAAATGGATGGAGAAACTCTATCGACTGGGTGAGTGAGTACATGACCTACATATCGCCTGAAGCCATACCTTTCCCTCTTCCGAGGCGATCCAGCAGATGATTGTCCTTCGGTCTGGCTGTCACGTCAAATGTCTCTAATTCAATGCACACCCAGACGGACAAATCACCAAGCTGCACCATGATATCGTCTTCCGTTGAATCCGTTAGAACATTAAGTGCTGTCGATAGTGGCTGTCACTTGCAGGCGGCAAGTCGCCGCCGCCGAAACACAAGCTCGTCATGTCTACTTCAAGTTTCACCTCCAAGTTCGACTCAAACCCTGTGCCAGCTCGTACTCTAGCCTACCAATCATCCTTACCCAAACTTCCCATTCCACCCCTAGAAGATACATGTCGAAGATATCTTAAAGCAGTCGAAGGGCTGCAGGATGAAGCGGAGCATGAAGCGACGAAGAAAGCTGTGGACGAGTTTTTGAGAGATGGCGGACCGCAGATTCAGGAAACGTTGAAGGTTTGGGCTGAGAGTCGGGATAGGTGGGTGCGTTGATATTTCCCGACTGGATTTGAAGCTAACGATTAGACGAACCAACAGCTACATCGAGGAGTTTTGGTGAGCACGATGCGGGTGATTGGGCGCGCTATGTTAAACGATAGATACTGACTCCAATTGTCAGGTACGAATCCTATCTCTCACACAGCGATCCAGTCGTCTTGACGCTCAATCCTTTTTTCGTTCTCGAGTGAGTAAATTGACATTGTACGGTCTCCTGCATGTCGGAAGCACCACTACACCTTACTGACCCATCACGCTAGAAATGACCCCACCCCCTCCCGTGGTGCACAACTCCCACGCGCATCAGCCCTTATCCTCTCATCCCTCGGGTTTATCCACGACCTCCGTGCAGGTTTACTCGAACCCGACAAGGCACGCGGAGTACCGCTTGATATGGATCAGTACTCAAGGCTATTTGGGACGGCTAGGATTCCGACTCAGGTACAAGGCTTTCCGTGTCTGGTGCTTATAGCGTCTAATACGTGTGGATATGAAGAGAGGCTGCAAGATGCAAGTCAACCCAGAATCCAGACACCTAGTCGTACTGCGACGCGGCCAGTTCTGTCCGTGCTTATCTTTACGGTGTCGCCTTCGGGAAACCGACTGACATACTGCCTAGATTGGTTTGACGTTTTGGATGATGAGAACCGACCTGTTTTAACCGAACGAGAAGTTCTTCGGAATCTCCAGGCCATCGTCGCCGACGCTGACAAAACCCACATATCCGAAGTTGCTCTCTCAGCAATAGGAGTACTTACAACAGAAAACCGTAAAATATGGTCCAATCTCCGCACTAGCCTTTCCCAAGACAGGACAAACGCATCCTGCCTCCAAATCATGGACAACGCGCTCTTTGTCGTGTGTCTGGATGATGCCGTGCCTGGTGCAAATCTGTCGGAAATGAGTGGTAATTTTTTGTGTGGCACGTATGACCTTAAGGCAGGAGTGCAGATTGGGACGTGTACGAATAGGTGGTATGATAAGGTGCTTATGGCGCGGCCTGGTGGTTGTAACCTGGCGTTAACATTGTATCTATCCACAGCTCCAAATCATTGTTTGCACAGATGGATCAGCGGGGATTAACTTCGAACACACGGGCGTCGATGGTCACACTGTCCTACGGTACGATCGATTGACGTAGACTGTTGAATTTCCAGCTCACCCGTCAGATAGCTTTGCAGCCGACATATTCACTGAAGGCCTGATGCTCCTCGCACGCTCCATAAACCCCAGTGCCCCGACTCTATTCCATGCCCCTCTCTCCCCATACGCGAGAGCCTACAAACCTCCCCGTTCGCAAGGGCCTCTACTACCCCTTCCTGCTCTTGCCGACCCGATTGATACTACACCAAAGAAGCTCGAATGGAAGCTCACCCCTGAATTACGAGTCGGGATTCGGTTCGCTGAGACCAGGCTAAGCGATCTGATTTGTCAGAACGACTGTCAAGCACTGGAGTTCAAGGGATATGGTAAGGGGTTTATTACGAGTCATGGGTTTAGTCCGGATGCATTTGTTCAGATGGCGTTTCAAGCGGCATACTTTGGTCTTTATGGTAAATGTTTACCGTGGGTGGATACGAAGAGTCCGCTGATGACGTGTGGATAGGACGCGTTGAATGTGTCTATGAACCAGCTATGACCAAAGCATTCCTACACGGACGGACGGAAGCCATTCGATCGATCCAGCCAGAAAGCGTGGAGTTTACGAAGGTGGGCAAATGCTCCAATTGTCTTGTGTGTGGTCCTGATTTTTGACATACCAGACCTTTTTTTCTGAGGCACCGGCCTCGCAGAAAGTTGCTGCATTGAGGAAAGCGTGTGAAAGACATGTTCAACTCACGAAAGAATGTAGTCATGGTTTGGGACAAGACAGGTTCGTAGCCCCTCATTTTCGCGAGTTCCCTTACCAAACGTCGTAGACATCTCTACGCCCTATACTGCCTTCTCCGGCGCGAACTAGCTGGCGAGCTTGACCCTTGTCCTGAAAATCCAATCTCCAAGCAACCTGCAAGCAAAATGCCCGCGATATTCACCGATCCGGGTTGGGTACTCCTCAATACATCCATATTGTCCACGTCAAACTGCGGGAACCCGGCGTTGAGGCTTTTCGGATTTGGACCCGTTGCGGCCGATGGGTATGGGATTGGATATATTATCAAAGAAGACGGAATTTCGGTGTGAGCATTATCATTGTGTTTTGTTGATGAATGCTGGTTTGATGCGGTGATTGTCATTTCGACAGGTGTGCGTCATCGAAACATCTACAAACCCGCCGGTATCTCGACACCCTTCGAGGATATCTGCATGACATCCAGCGGCTTCTCATCCATCTACACCGGTCCGCGAACGAACGCCCGGCACCTTTCGTCGACCATACGGGCATTCTGAGAGACTCTAAGACAGGGAGACCCATCAATGGTTTCACGAACGACGATGGATCGGAAGACGACAGTATCACCATGAGTGCGTATTTTAAGGTTATTCGCCGGGCAGGCTTTTGGCTTTGCAGCTCATGGTCTTTACAATAAGCTGGTTATTCGTTTTTCGACAGTGGAGATGTGGAGCTGGTTGGACCCAGGAAGCGATCCCCGTATCATAATGTCGGTAAGTTGCCTCGTTCTAATTAGATCCGACAGGCCTTGCTGACGAGCTGATCAGGCAAGACGCTCCAGTTGGCTGAATATTGAAATTTCATCCGTACCGCATTTAAACGCGAGTTAGTTGTCCTCTGTGTCATGAGGTTTTCGACACTGGTGGAATTGACAAAGAAAGGCGTTTACGATTGTTGCAGACTTTGTTATGCCATATTCTCAGTTGGTTCACTTTATCTTGACTAAAGTCATAATTTAGCCTGTGCGGAGTCTTATCAACTCGATATTTTGATTCAGGAAGGTATATTGCATTTGCTACATGACGGTATGGCTACAAATCGAACTGGGAAGGAGATGCAAAATAAGTTTACAATCAATAGTATAGTACTATACTACAATTGTCTCGATCTCCTCGTCCTTCACAAAAAGATTTTCTGCCTCTCCAGTAAAGTTATCTTGACATTGACATTGACTGATGGGCTTTAGTTCCTCTTCAACATCTGGAGGCCTATCCCGCCTAGCGTGCCTGAGACTCTGGCACAACCAAGGGGCCATCATGCAGCTTATCCATGGCTCGGACAACTCAAAGCATGTATTATTAATAATGAAGAGCAAGCACACTGAGGGAAGTAGATACGCCATAAAAGAATGAGTTAATCAATGCGCTTTCAATGCTATAAGCATTGTATTTATGTGCTTGGTGCGAAACACACCACATTTTTTGGAAAGCATCAACACTACTTTGGAAGTGTCAAAGTCATCAATGAGTCCTTTGAAACATCGCTAAAAGAGTGAGTTTTAACGCAATTTTCAGCGCGCGTTCGTTATACACTGTTTTTACGTTGTCAAATTCACACCTAGAAGTATGAGTAACTTGTCATTCCGGAAATGTATTATACATGTATACAGTGTTTTCCAGTGCGCGTTCAGGTGCATTATACACCGTTTTTACGTTGTCAAATTCACACCTAGAAGTATGAGTAACTCATCATTCAGTTTGTTCTACCCGGCATTCGTTTCGTCTGTCCACTCGTGCCCATTCTCCTCGTCCATGTCGCACGTTGGTGCGTCGACTTGTGTTCGCGTTGACGAGGTGCTGGCGTCGAGGGGCCCGGGGCAGCCGATTCCTTATCCCCTTGTTCCGGACATCGACGGTTGGCTGCCAGTTATGGTGTTTTGTCCGCGCTGGCGTTTGCTGTGCCTACTTACCTGTAGCACCGACCTCCACGCTTTCTTTTCGACTCTCCACCCATTTCAATCCTCCTGAAGTCCCTCGTTTGCATCCATTGTCAGTCATTCGGCTGTTTTTGGCGTTGATGTGGCGCTGTGGGATAGGGATGCGGTGGTGGTTGAGGTGTCATTATGCCGGGCTTGCGTGCACGCTTGGGCATCGTCCTGACATGGGTTTGGCCGCGTATCAGACTTGCATACATACCGGGGTGTTTTTCCATACAGCGCTCCTCGGCACCTGCATATGGGCGGCCCCTCACCCCCTTTCATCTTTTCATCCATCCTCCCATTCCTGTTTCCTCTACGGTCTCCTGGCGACATTTAGTTTACCTCAGCCTCCCGACATGAACATTGGTCTTGCGGCATTTGGGTTGCCGTTGCGCCCTTACCACGTCCCGGCCACTTTCCGCGATGACGCTTGGGTCGTGACTTGGCGTTGGCTTCACCCCCTCGAGCCGAGTATGGTCGATTGCGTGGCCGTTGGGACTTGTGTTGTTCGGATTGAATGTGTGGTGGTCAGGAACGAGTGCAGGCAGTTTTTGCCATGTCATCGTGTGGTTTCGTTTTGGCGAGTGAACGGAAGTGTCGTAGTTGGGGAAGGAATAAAATAAAATGAGCAATGAACAATTTTAAGATGAACAACGAACGACTCCCGCAATTGTGTCTTGTCCCTCGTGAACTGGGCGGAAATTTCTGATACAATGAGTGCATATATGCATATATTTGGTGGAAAAAACCTACTTTGAGTCGAATGTACCTTCCTTGATTGCCACTGAGGCCCGTTGCGTCTTGAATGTTATACCCATGTGGAGGAGATCTTCCAGGCCCTTTTGGTTGTGGGATGAGCTTTGACTTGGGCTCAAGCTTGGGAAGGTGTTTCTGAGTCGGGGCCGCATCAGTTTCTCGTGAGTCGTTTGTTCTGTCTTCTGAGCCCGACTCTGGTGCAGCTCGTACTCACATTGTAGTTTACACATAAGTGCATCAGCCTGGACCATTGCGGCCCTCAAAATCTTGGTCTTGCCTGACATGAAAGTGCTAGGATCACGTGACGGGCCAGGCCGAATTTGACCAAGTGCGAATAGCATAACAATCTCTGAGATCTGAGAAGTACTTAAGTTCTGTCACTGTAGGCTGATGTGCTCGACCTTCATTATGTGGGGTGGGCCATTATTGACAGGAGCAAAAAGTTGGCGTACTCTGTAGGGGACTCGGAATCGGAGGCTGATGCCACTGTAGAGTTACTGCAGAGCATATGCGCATCTCAAATGTATAATATTGTACACGCATGCAGAGTGTGATGCGCTGATATATATATTGTATCACTTACTACGCGTTGATAAGCCTCGATCCCCCCTTACCCATGGCCCCACTAATATTAATCACCTTAAAGTCGGTGAGAAACTTACTATTACACTATCGGAACCAGCGCACGAAAAAGGTGAAATTATCACTGTAAGAAACATGAGATAATTAGCTAAAAGTGATGAGAAACTCACCATTAATGTTATGTGTTAATGGCACCCGAAACGAGGTGAGAAAGTCATTTGCGAAACGGCGAGAAACTCAGCAGCACTGTTTTGGCGGTGCAAAAATCACGTGTAGTAATAAACACCGTTTTCAAGTGTGACTAACTCTAGTGACAAATTCACCACTTTTGTGACTTCCACTGACAAATACACTACTTTGGGATGTATTTACTTCCCACAGTGAGCAGCTGTAGGCTATGTTTATGGCGCTCAGGCAAATTGCAACTAATTGAGGTGTTTAAACTTAAAATACGTAGAATAAAGTAATCCTCTGTGAGTGTTTAGCTGAATGCTAAAACTCCTTGGTTTCTTTCGGGATCTATCGTTTGATGTGATTAGATGATGCTACACTGAGGCTGAAGAAGAAACGAACCCGTCATCCTGTGCACTCTGACTGTCGTGCCGATGACAACATTGTTCATGTCCTGGGGGGTGATGAGGATATACTGTTTCTTATCCGAGGCATTTGCGGTTTCGATCTAATGATGGAGAGAGTAAGTAACAGGAATAAGAGATAAGATCGCACGGACCATCATCTTCATACTGATACGACGGTTCACTGCGTCCATGAATACATCGAACTCGTCTTGAATGCGAGCTCAGTCATATACCTCAGCCGAAAAGTTGATGTTAACACTTACCAAGACATCTGAGGGGACAACCGATTGACTCCCACAGCGAAAGTAAGAGACAAATGGTAGAGAATGACTTCTCGCCTCCACTGAGCGAGCGCGGGTCCTTTTCTCTGGCTGATTGATCGTCGGTTTGCACCTATCACAAACGCCAGTCAAGCACACATAAAATAATCACGAGACTGAAAACACACTTTGAGTTGTAGGGTTGCAGCGGTATGATCGAACAACACTTTGCCGTAGTAACCGCGATTAGAAAGATGGTACTGAAATACGAGCTTGCAACGAAGCGCGATGTGACGACGGAATTCTTGCCATTTTGCCAAACGTAGGACCAGAGATCCTTTCAGAGCCTAAGAGAAAACCAGGATGTGTCAAATTCGCGACTTGACAAAGCACGAGTTATCGCAGGTTGTACCTTATTTAAGGCTGTCATGTTTCTGAAATCCCTGTCGGCGTTGTCCAGGTTTGCCTTAGCCTTGTTAACTTCAATAGTCATTTCTTCGACCGATGCGCCATGCCTGTTCAATGAAAACTGAACACTGCACTCACACAAGCCAGCTGACCATCAGATGGACAAACCTTTTCTCCCGCTCTTTCAGAGCTGCCTGAACTGAATCAAGGTTACGCTGAATTTCTTCAACCTTGCGAGGTTTCTCGACACGCTCGCAGTACTCTTCAGCCTTGGCAGTCCAATTCTAGGCAAAATGTTGTTAGTTTCCGAATCCCTAAATTACATTTGGGTATACCTTGAACTCCTCCTGCAGAATCTTGGCGGTCTCTTCGACCTTATCAACTTTCGTCCGCTCTTCCTCGAGCTTCTTCTTGTAATGATCCATACTGTTTTGAGCTTCGAGACGATTTGCGACGGCATCTTCGACTTTGGTCTGAAATTGTTTCCACCTCAGCATAAAACACACGTATGACCACAAGGGAATATCAATCACCGTAACTGCACTCTGCTTCTCTGCAAACTCGTTGATTCTCTTCCTGAGGTCGTCTACCTCGACCAGCAACGGTTTTTGGGCCCCGTCTACCTCAGTCTTCTGCCTCATCAGCTCGGCAAACTGATCCATGATCAACTCTTTTTCAGCCACAGCTTCCTGAGAATCAGGAAATCAGCCGGTGCATAGGACCATCGACGTGAACGAGCACGAACCGCTTTACCAGCCTCAAGACCCGCGATCCCGGCAGGCAATTCATCGTTCGCCTCTTGTTGCAAATTATTGAGCGTGACTTTAGCCCGGTGAAATTGCCCGTCCGCCTGCCTCAATTGACCCTAAGACGAGAGTGTCAGTCAGCTTGTGCGTATTTTACACATGAGAGGCCGTACGTCGATGCTATCGAGTGCCCGTCGGCAGGCACCATACTGTCCCTTGAGACTGTCCACCTTTTGTAAAGCGACTTTGTATTCAGCCTCTGCAGTCGCGAGCTCACTTCGGTAATGCCTAGCAAAAGGCCGTCAACAATCTGATAATGTAGCAAGCAACGAATGAAACCAACTGTAGCTGTTCAGTAGAATCTCGGCCCGTGAACAACAGATTTCTCTTATCGTCACGACCCAAAGGCTGCAATCTCGTGGAAGACCCGCCACCCTCCCTGACAAGAGAGAACAGCATATCAGGAACAACATGTCAGTAAAAAATGAGACAAACTGACGGGTATTTAATGACACGGAACCCATCGTTAGTCCACGCAGTGCCTCCACGAGCGACCGCGAGTATATGCTCGCTCTCCCGACGCGTCGGTGAAAGGAAGATCTTTTCGATGTGGGCCTGATTGATAAGTATACGCTCGACATAAGGTTGCGAGATCTATCGCAAAGTCAGCCTGTACCGGTATCAATCAATTGGGTCTTCGCACCTGGAGAGCTCGGAGAACAGTGAGCATCTCCTTATCTGGTTCCCCTTTCGTGTAATCAAAAAGATCCTTTTCGTAGATGATGATGAGCAAACCCCCACTGCTCAAACCAAAAAATCGTCGATTCAAAATCATCACAAAAAGGAAGATACGCACTTGCCACTTCTCACCAGCATGTCCTTGAGCCTTTTACTATCCCTCACATCAGTGACCGCAAATGCAGTCAAATACTGCGACATCTGTGCTCTCAACAACTCGGCCCACTTTTTCGGTTCTTTGACATTCACATGCAAGCCCAACGGTCCAAGCGGCACATCCCCGTGCCACTGTGTATTCGCAATCTGGTCCAACACACCCTTGATATCCTTCCCATAGGGATTCAGCGCATTCAGAGCCTGCTGTTGACACTGGTTGATCATGGTTGTGAACTCAGCGATCTTCTGCTGCATGGCTTTCTGGGCATTCTCCGCAACTTGACCCTCAGTACGTGCCGCGTCGCATTCGGCCTGCTTGATGCGCTTTTGCTCTTCGAGGGACTTGAGGTGTGTTTCAGCGGTCTCTACATCTGAACGGGCCTTTGCTAGCTTCCTGTTCGTCTCTTCACGTTTGGCTTGCGTGTGGGTCTCCATCCGACGTGCTTCTTCAGCGATTCGCCTGTCGTAATCTTCCATCTGCTTGTTAAGGGACTTGATACTTGTGTCCATTTGTTTTTGCTCGCGCTGTCGTGTCGACATTCGGACCGGAAAGAGAGACAGATAAAATGCTGCGTACCGTAAACTCTGAAAGCTTGTTCTTGTTTTCTCGCACCTTTTCGTGCAGTGCCGTCTTCTTTCTATGCAGATGTTCAATGTCGCCCAAATCTGCATGTTCCGCCTCGAAGAGGGCAACTTCTGCAGTAGCATTGTCAAACGAGACCTACGCAGAAAGATGAATGAATGGAACACGGTAAAGAGGGGTAATGTGTATACTTGGGCATCATCCAGATTCTCTTGAATCTTTGGAAGCCGGCGAGACATCTTAGCCACCTCCTCGATCTTCTTCCTCATTTCCTGAACGTGCGCAACAAAAGGATCAGCACATGTATCCATTCCATCCCGTACAAAAAGCCACTTGCGTCCTCCTTCGCAGCAACATGAGCCCATGCCAGCTCCTTCTTCAATTCATCTGCCTTCTTCTTTTGTTCTCTAGCCTTGGCTGCTTCTTCAAACCGCCTTGTGGCATCTTTGAACGCACTCTTCAGATCCGGTAACGCCTCTTTCTTTTGCTGCAAGACTTTGGTCGTTTGCGTTATGTTCTCGAAGCAAGTGTCATATTCGTCACTGAGTTGGCTGAGTTGGGTTCCACGGAGGAAGAACTGACGAAGTAAGGTTAGATGAGCGGGAGGTAGACAGTTGGGTGTCTATACCTTATATTTGTCGGACGGATGGGAAGCACTCAGGAACTGTCTGTATAACGCATTAGTACGAACTAGGGCGTAATAAAATCAACCAGCCTACCTGGCGGCGTCTGGAACATCCCAATGAGCCGTTTTTCGATGGAAGAGGTAAAGGAAAGACGTACCTTGCGTAAGTACATTCATGGGATTGTCAACCTGGATATTCATGTGGTCACAGATCGCAGACAACTCGTCCTTCTTGGTCGATACAACCTTCCCATCCTTGCTTTTGATCTTCCATGACGACGATCCTTCTTTGGTGAACCGACGCGTGATGACAATACTTTTCCCGTACTCCTTTGGTTTGAACGCTTCCTCCCCTTGATTCTTCAGACTAATTGTGACTTCCGACACGCTTCAATGAGATGGTAAGGAGTAGCGGAAACTGGGAATTGTTGAGAAACGCACTTTTGGCCTTCTCGGATGAATGATTTGAGGCCGTTTCCTCGGCCTGTGGAAATAGCTTTGCCTCCTAGAGCAACTGTAATGGCGGACAAGACTGCGCTTTTACCACCTGTATTCGAAACGAGAATGGTATCCGTCGGTTGCAAACGCGTGTAGGAAGTACTCACTTCCATTATGACCTCCATTGAACGTTAGTAATGCGAAAATGGGGTAGTGAAAGTCATTTACCTATGATAAAGTTGATTTGGGGGCCGAATGTGAAAGTGAGATACTTGTGACACATGAATTGATGCATCTCAATAGTTTCAATAATGCCATGGTCGGCGATACCCTTGAGCGAGCATATACGATTAAATTGAGAACAAGTCGATGATGCGACGGCTTACACCGTGAACCTTGCGCTTTGCCTCGATAGAAGCGCGAATAGAAGCCTCATGAGTCTCCTCGAACTGGTCGTCGTCCTCATCTTGCTCGTCGTTGTCATCTGTTCGTCGCGATTTGCCCTTGGCTTGTGTGGGATGCTTCTCAGGAAGGTCTTGATCGCTATTTTCGGTACGAGCGCGTTTAGATGCGGGCGATGAGTTTATAACTTGTTCTTCGTCATCGCTTTGGACAACAGCGCGTCGTTTTGCCATATTGATGGAGTGTGAGGTGAACGTTGAACGCGTCTACACGTGGTTACCGAATAATAATAAAAAGAACAATAACACAGACGGTGGTAGTACTACTGAATTTACGATTATATTATTCGCTAAGCTTCGAATTGATTTAAAAATAAAAATAAAAATAAAGACAAATATTTTTGGCTTGTTACCAACTGCCTTGGTCTCCTGAGGCTTCCACTCACTCACTTTTGCATATTTTTTTGTTTAATGGAAACACAACGCCCTCTCGCAGGTAGACCTCCTTTCGCTACGGACGAACCTGACTCTGTCTACCAAGATACTGCACCACCACAACCCAGGCTCAGGCAAAAATCACCCGCAGATCCTAATAACAGAACCTCTGCGTATGATGTGTACGTTTCATTCATACCACCCATCATAGACCCACTAACAACCCACCGTACAGGTATGACAACTACCTAGACGACTCTAATCGACATTCAGGTATTGGCGCACTTGGTATGGGCCTCATGAACGGCGACATGGATGATGATGACGACGACGACGACGACGACGACAACAACAACAACAGTGTTCAGCACAAGACACCGGCTCCGCGTAATGACGCACCCGTCGCAGTAGAAACTCATCCCCAGACCAAGCAACCTGCTATTCCTCTTGCCGCCCCAAGGCCAGGTTACGCTGCCCCCATCTCAGCCCTCAACCTATCCCGCCCCGCACCTACAGCAGTCCCAAATGGTCGCCAACCTGCCCCTCCTCAAGCACATAGACTCCCGCCTCATCAAATGTCCCCATCATCTCCCGTTTCGGTCCCTAGCACACCTCATCCCTTGCAGCCCCCGATCACTCCTATCACTCCCGTCTTTGCCCGTCCGTCCAAGTCTCCCGCGCCTTCCCATGATGTCAAGTTCGCCTCTGAGCCCATCATGCGTGGAAACTCTGAGGATTTATTAATTCCAAAACGGGGTGAGAAGGGTGATGATTTCTGGAGGAGGTTCAGCATGGTCGCACACGTGGAAAAAAACCAGCATAAAGAGAGGTATGGCCCCCATCCGGAAAATGTCTGTCTGTGTTTGACTGATTTGTTGATTCTTACAGCACTTGGCTCAGAAAGACTCGAAACGGTTCCAGCCGACTCTCACGCTGGGTTTGGTTCATCAGCATCTGTCTTTTGCTCGCAAGTCCCTCATCTTCCCTTTCTTCTCACAAATCAACTAACCCGCTCACTCTCAAAAGTGCATAGCAGGCGCTGTCGTTCTTGGATGGTACCTCACACACAACAAGCCCTCGAACCAACAGCCAATCTCCCTTGGCGGCGACGCAAATGAATCCGCTGCCTCCTCCATCGCAGCCGGTATCTCGGGAACCGCATCCGTCCAAGCCAAAGGAGCGGCGTCGTCCTCATCCCCACACGTTTCACCAACAAACACTGTCGCTCGTCGAGCCCCATATGCAGGCCCTCTCTCGACTTATGCCGCATTTTTACATCGGGATGAGCTTGAGAATGGGCGGTCGTTGAGGAGGCAACATGCGAATCGTATGCTGCACCACTGAGTGATAATTGTCCCACATCTTGGGACCGCGGTCCCGTCCATTCTTTTTTCCGGCCAAACCAGCACAAGTTTTTTGCATGTATTTAATTTCCATATCACCTTGGATTTTTTCCTATCCTCCCCTATCCGTACCCTCACGCCTGATACCCTCCATGGCCTCGCCCCCTTTCATTCATCATTTTAGTTTCGCATCCATGTCATTAGCATACAAAGCCTGCCAGCGGAACACTTAGTTACCGTTCTGGCATTTGGCAATACAAGTCCGTTTGGAACTTCCCAAAATATTTTACATATGCCTCCAAATCGTTTATTAATAATATTGATACAAATCTTTTCTAAATGAATGCCAAGGTATTCCATGCAAGTATGAACTAGAATATTACTACGTTAAAAAAGCAGGACAGCAACAAGAAAAAACAAGCAAAGTTTATCGCAAACGCTGGGCCTTGGTCTTCGAATGTGTTACCTTTCCCTTCCCCTTTCCTTTGGAGGGTAGTGAGACAGGTTTCTGCAGATCCTCAACGATGTCAATATCGTCGTCTGACGACTCTACCTTCTCCGCTTCTTTGCCCACAGTCTGTTCCTCTTTCGCCGCACGGTCACGCTTCCATTGCTCAGAAAGCTCAACTACTTTTGCGATGAGCTTCTCGCGCAATCCGCCAACCCCAGCGTCATCCCAGTCGTTTTGACGTTCCGAGATATGCGAGGAGGTTTTTCGCGTCTGGATAAACAATGTCGAGGTCAAAATAGGATAGCACAATAGAAATGACACAAATAAATTACCAAGACAATATTGCAATAATGGTCCGGATCCTTCATGAAGGTCTCTGCGAAGTGGAGAAGATATAGCCCGCAATCACAATAATTCGGCTGCACGGGCACCTAACCAGAGCAACTATCAGTCGGTCCATGCCGATGATGGCCAGGTTACGCACTAGAGCCTGTTTTCCTTTCGCCTCACTACTCTCTCCGATTCCCTTCTTGTCCTTTGCCTCCATGATCAAGTACTGTTTCAACACCTTGATCGCTTGAGGATGTCTTGTTCCCAGAGAATCCAGCGTGAAGATGTACGTTCTATTTGAGTAAAAGTCAGAGGAGAGGAAATTATACGAGAATCACAACATACACCGGTCGTGGACCGCTGAGCAACTCGTCCACTTCATGCTCTTGCTCGCCTCCACTCTGTATGTTCGAGGAATGCCGTTGCTTGCCTTTACTGGACCCGGAGCCGTAGAAATTTGTAGGCGCCACGCCCTCATCAAGAACGGTCACACAATGACGCTCGGCGTTGTTTGGCGCAGATTTACCAACAGAAGAGTCAGAATGGATGGACTCTGGTACTGTACTATTGCTACGCCGTCGAATACCAGGCTTGTGCATTGGAGATGGGATGCTTCTCGGAGCTTCGCGCGGTGCATCAACGTCCATGGTGTCAGCACCACGGGGAGAAGAAGGGTATTGTAGTATCATGTTGTCGGACAGGGCGTCCTCGACTAGGCCCATGTCTGACATTGGGATGACAGTATCCACCGCTTTCTTGTCCGAAGTTGACAAAGAGGCTGACTGCATCGACTGCTCGTTGTCACTGTCCCCCTGATCAAGTGAACACTGCTCGAACGTCAGTAGGACCGAAACTTCCGCCTCCTGCTGTGCGTCACTTAGGGTATGTGGCGACATGATTTCGTCAGGTGCGTCTTCTACAGGTGGTAATTTGGAAAGAATAGTTTGTATGGGTTCGCCAGAACCTTGTCCTGCAAGCGCTGCTCGGCCACGCGTAGACACAGAAAGACGTGGTGCCTGGTAGGGAGGAGGCAACAGAACATGCTCAGGGTGATATATGACGGCAAGATACCAATGCAGGCTTTGCATAAAATCAGCTGACTGCATTATGGAGCATTGACTCAATATAACTCACTGCTCGTTGATCGGGATAATGATGTATTTCTTCTTGAACAAGTCGATTTTTGAGGTCCATTTCCGTACACTCTGGTATCCCTCTGTAAAACTAGAAAAAGAAAGAAGTGAGACAAAAGGGGCCGCGCTCAACAAAGCTTACTTCTTATTGTTCAGCTTCTTGTAAAAGAATGAACTGAAAACATGGATTGATTCCGCAAGCTCAGGATTGGTTACCCGTAATTGGTTCAACCAAAGTCTGAAGCATTCGTCACGTCATGTGCAGCCCAAGACCCAGTCGGAACTTACTTCAATCCAAATTCTATCAGTGTGTCGTTGAGGAATTCGTTAGGTTCTAGCCGACCAAGGTCGGCATTCGTGATGTTGACTGCTCCGGCAGTGTCTGGGGGGTACACTAATATACTGTCGTTGGGAAACAGGGATGAGCCATGATAAAATGAAAAAGAGTAACAGGTCTGACAGTTCATCCGGGTCAGTCGACGGAGATGCTCGGGCGCTTGGGTGTTTCGATTGACGAGTTGAACGACGAAGGACCGACGACTCTATTAAATCCCTGTCTGCGGCCTTGCTAGAAACACACATTATGAGCGCTCGAGTGTGACGAAATACAGACAATGGACGAACTATGGAGGCGCCGGTCTGGGGGGACTGTCCAGAACAATTACAGAAGTTTGCTGCGAAGGTTTCGAAATCTCAGACTTCTTCGCCTGAGAGACAAAGTGTCGAGAGACTGCCTCTTGGCGTTCGGGGCGATTGAGAACGGCCGTAAGGGTGGCCTGGCTTTGAAAGATATCCTCCAAACTCGAAGTAGATACAGTTGTATCATCATTTCGAGGGGCCTTATTCAATTCTGTTTGAGATCGAGAAGCCGAGGGTTCGGGTGACCGATGTGTTTGCTTTCTCTTCAGAGACAGTGTGGCAGGGCCTTCTGCAGCTTCCCAAAGGGAAGCCGAAGCGCGTGCACTGGTCCATGAGTTATACGTACCTTTTCAAGATCGAGAAGAACATACTCAAGACCTGTACAAACACCAATACTCTTTCGGAGATGGGTGATCAGCTCTTGATACTTGTTGACGGTCCAGTTTTTGTGGTTAGATGAAAACTTGAACGTCAACTTTCCGTCATTATCGCCACCTGGAACAACTCGAGATTCAGTCAGTGGAAAATAAAATGGATGTGGGTAGGCACCTGACGTAAAATGTTCTTTATAAGAGGATGTGGTTGAGCGTCGTGTGACCGGTGCTGTTGCCATATGCAGGATGAAAATATCCTGCTTGTAACGTCCTAATGTGTACTGCAATCTGCCATCAGCACCTTCCGTCCATTCTGGAACAGCTGGGGACAGACCTGAAAAGACGTAAACTGTCTATCCAGGGAAAACGTGGCAGTATACTTTGATAGTCGCCCTAATGATTCCTGTTTGACAGTAAGCGAATTACCCTCATAGTGAAGCCAATACCGTGGGTTGTCGGTAAAACGCTTTGTACCAAAGTGCCACACGTCGATGGGTACAGCACGCGAGTGAGCGTCATTCAATCTTTTGGCTCCCCCATGGTTGAAATTAGACGAGGAGGTGGCGATGGGATCGAGCGCAGGCCTCAATGTAGGCTAGCAAAATATAAGCCCACAGACAGCGGCCCCCTGCCACGAACACACCTTGGAAGGAAGTTTTCTCTGCATTTTGTCTTTTTTCTTCCCTTCAACATCGGCGAGGTCATAGCACCGGACCTTCTTCCTCACATTACCCGGGTCGGTCAGAGACCCTTGTTTAGATGGTTGACGAAGGCTGTGGTCATCGTCAAAATACCCGGCCGACTCTATGCCATCAGACTCGGCATCATCCATTGCCGCGACTTCGTTCTTTTTGTGTAAAAATACCTTCTTGAATGCGATAGTACTGGGCCCGTCTGCTTTCGTCGAGCGGCGTGGAGGTTCAGAGGTTTCGAAAGGATGCAGATCAGACGAGATCATGTTAATGGGATCAGGGGACGACCGGCGTTGGATGACTGGTTCACCCATATCCTCGTCATCGTCAACACATATGATCTCCGTAGACTTGTTCGAAGGGCCAATTACTTTCCCTTTGCCTCTACATTATCTTCAAGAAAGGGGTGACAGTTTAAGAATGCGCTCACTATTGACCTGCGATTCACGAGTTGCTCTTGTGCCATGTCCTGTCGAATCTCGTTTTTGCCGTTTGGGCTCTGGTTGGTAAGATCTTGAAATAATGACCCTGGAGGCCACTACATTTCCTATCACTGGCCTGCTGAGATGATCATTCGTTAGCCGGTCAAAGGGACTGCTTGCTGCAAAGGGTCGGCGTGCAGGGGGTTGGCGCTAAGAAGGGCATGATCGTGTGAGCCTTTTGCTTCCCACTACAAGACACTCACCTGTGGTCCAGGAGGCAATATTATAGTCGGAGGATGACTCCAGGTTGAGGGTCTGAGCAGGTCATGAGGAAACACCGACCCTATTCGAGAAATGAGGCTCACTGAGTCGACGAGCCCGACGCGTCCCTGTGGTTGGAAGGCATACCCTGCATTGTGGCAATCATGTTTCTGTCAGACTGGGATGCCATTGGTACTGCCAGTACTGGTGGTCTGAGTGCAGTGAAGGAACATCCACCGCGGGCGTCAGTTCTGGAAAAGGAAAGCGGGAATTTTTACGGAGGCAGAGTCAAGACTGTCATATACATGTAATATAAGACAAAAAGACGCGTATCAATACAACTAATTAAAGAGACACTAAAGCCCCATCGCTCATCAAACGATAAAGATCTGCTACAAGGTAAAGACTCCCAGCTAAAACTACTAAACCTTTCTCTGGGCCCTGCATTTCGCAAGCCCATTTCAAAGCACGGAGAAGCTGTTCAGCATGTCCATCTTCGTCATCCTCCGCAGCCCAGATATCTGCGTCAGTGGCTAGACCGCGAACCACTTGCTGCAGCTCAGAAGGAGGGACGGAGTGCACCCATGGCATACCTTCCGGTTGTGTGAATCTGAGGACGGCAACCCTCGCATTGGGCCGGGTGGTCTTGGGCAAAGGAGGAAATAGAGGGGAAAGTGTTTGCAGAGATGTTTTGGGGGGCGAGTGGGACAAGGCGATCACATAGGTGATAGAACACGGTAGCCATTCGGCTGTTCCATTCTGCGCCGCGACGGAAAAAAGATCTGAAATATAGGCAGACAAAGTGGCAGACGAGGAAGGATTGTGGGCGCCATCCGCCAAGACTATCAGACTAGAGTGATGGCCAGAACCTGTAGACGGAAAGATATCAACGTGGTGAAAAGAAAGCCTACCCCGCCAATTTGTTGCCTTGATTCCCTGTATGATAGACGTAGGTCTGATCCGTCCTTTGATATTGGACGACAGCATCTCAATGCACGAGGGATGCGTCAGTAACGCGGACACAATAGAGGCAGCAAGCCCCAGATTTTCGAGTTGATGTTCGCCGTGCAGGGGCAGTAATGCGCGAACAGGTCCAGGAAAGCAATACATGTCCACCTGTACAGGGTGAGGAGGCGGTGGTCTGAAGGGTGATTGCATCAACGAGAATAAGGGTGGCTTGGGGCCATCTATCGATTCGTCCCACTGGCGGGAGATAGCAACCGACGTCCGTGACAAAATCCCCCCAATCTCATGGACGACACGCTGAACAGACTCCTCAACCTCCGGATGTTTCTGGTGACCCAAAATGAACGGTTTGCCTTTCCTTGCGATCCCCGCCTTCTCCCTTGCGATTGCAACGACAGTACCGCCAAGCAATGCCTGGTGGTCTAAATCGACAGCAGTTAAAGCCGATACGAGTATGCATTCGTCTGGGATGACATTTGTTGCATCCAGGCGACCTCCCATTCCAACCTCGATAACCACGATGTCGAGATCAGCGCGCTCAAAAAGAAGAAGTGCTGTCAAGGTGAGAACTTCGAAAGAACTGGCTCCGACGCCATGATCCCTATCCACCCTTTCAACCTCTGTCCTGGTGGTAGTATACTCATGGCCATTCACGGGCTCGTTGTTAATTACAATGGAGTCGCAGGTCGAAATAAGATGAGGACTATTGAAGCGCCCTACAGCCAAGGGAGGCGAAGATGCGCGTAAGATTGAAGAAAGGAGAGAACAAACACTGCCTTTCCCGTTAGTCCCTGCTATGTGACATGTTGGACGGGTGTAGGCAGGAAAATGGGAATAAAGGTTGCGGATGCGATCCAAGCTCAGGTCGATTGACATGAGGGGTCACGGTCAGTCACGCTGACCGAATATACAAGCAACTTGAGTTTAAAAAATGTCGGTATGTAGGATACATCGTGATGGTAGCATCTTATAGTCCTTTTGGATGGTTTGGAAATAGTTCGTATCGAGTCGTAAAGCGAGTTGTAAAATAGCTATGAACAACCATCATAGAGACTGTTGCGTGGAAATGTGTTGCCTGCCATTGCCCATGTCGTCAAGTTCGGGTTTGTATACGCCTGGATGTGACTGTGAGAAGTGCACTGTTAGTTGGCGCGTTATATACGAGAAAGAGCCTGACTTTTGTATATAATTCGCCGTAGGACGTGATTTGGGGTTACATGTGAGCCCATCCGTAATCCCTTGCCGTTGATAGACGCGCACGTAATCAATGTACATTTTGCTCGGGAATACAAGATGCTTGTAATCCTGATGCTGGAACGATGCTAGAAAAGATATCAGCAATGCCGCACTACGGGTCGCAGGTAGACAAATGTGTTACGAACGTGCTAAGCCTAGATTAAGTATCATGTACTGAGGGTGCAACATATGACTTAGTTACTACATGACCAAAATGTGGCGCAGCTCACCATGGGTTCTTCGGGTATTAACCGCTGGCTGACTTGAGTTATACTATCCGGGCCGATCGAACCTGGGGTCATAGTCCATGTCCGGGACGAGTTGCTGAACCATGTGACGTATCCTTCATCACGTTTGCTCGGATTTGACCACATTTCGAAGCCATAGGGAGCGTATGCCTGATTATTGTATACCTTGGAATCGACGTATGTGACAGCAGACACCGCCTGCTGGTAGACGCCTCCTTTATAACTGTTGAATGAGGTGATCGAACTATCGTAAATGGTCGTGTCCGGTGTGGTATTAACAAAATTGTATTGGTAGTTGTAAGGTGCCGTTTGATAGCTCTGAGACACTTGTCCTTGGAACACGGTGGTGTCGACCTGGGCCTCAAGAATGTCCACTTCAGGTACACCTCGCCCAGTAGTGACGTCCGGCCCTGGATGATCTGATCCTGGGCACGTGCAGGCGGAGAGACGTTGTCCAGGAAGAGAACTAATAGCGTCTCCCTTGAGTGAGCCGGTGTTGGCCGCGGCTGGGACGCCATTCTTGCCAATCTGGTTCGGAAACGTTCCCAAATCACAAGCAGCGTAGCTGTACGGCCACATGCCTTCAGTGGTGGCGCCATAACCGGCTCTTCCCTTGATTTTGTCTCAGTTCACATTACATCGAGCACAGAAGGAATTTACCAAATTTCCCATAGTCCACACACCTATATATAAGATGTCAAAAGAAAGAAATCTGGAACACGTCATGAATCGTCTCACCTGGCCACAAGCCTGGAGCCAAAGGGCTTCCCGGTAGACTTACCGAAACCTCTATGTAACCGGTAGTAAAGCAGACCTTGTTCCAGGACGTGAGCATCCCTGTGATATCAAGGCTTCATGAATCGATGAGGCAAGTGCACGATATGTTACATACCGCTTTGAAAGTTGAGATTGTGGGTATTCATTTCGGACAATGTGATAACAAGTTTTCCATTTTCCGTGGTGATAGCCTGCAGGAATGAGAAACGAAATCACCTGAGGCGGTATATAATCATACCTGCGGATCGTACCATTCTAAATCACCAGTAGGCCTAACAGAACGGTCATCAACTGATACAGCAAAATCAGAGCCACATTACGTACCAATAATGAAGATTTGCTGCCTCCCAAAAAGGATCATCACCAGGCCAAAAGGTTCGTCCATCCGTGTTAAATTCGTCACTGAACACAAGGTTGTAAGTGCTGCCATCCGTTGCCGTATGGTGGTAGAACGATCTGTCCGTTGCAGGGTCTATCAGAGTGGGGAGATTGGGCAGATCAGGAATCTGTCCGGTTCCATTGATTCCACCGAGATTGAAACCGACAGCGGAGTTGGCAACTGTGCGATAGAATGCGATGATGGGGTATCCGGCAAACAGGGTGAGAAGGCCAACTATGAGGACAACTAGTGCAAAGGCATTGGCCCAACCTCGTGCAGAAAAAAGGCGGAAAGATCTATCCAACGCAGCATCTCTAATAGGATCTGGATTATGTAGTGCGTCATCAAGGTCTGGATCTTTTGTGTCCCACAAATATGTTGGTACTGAAGAGGAGTTGCCCACAGCGTTGGGTGGCATCTTCTCCCCTGCTGTTGTCGCAGACATCTCGGAAGGAGATGAGCTAAACCGACCACCATTTCCACTGTAAACGCCATTATCCCTATTTGTGGATGGGTTATACTAAAATGACGTCAAAAAAACAATGCAGTTTCAAATGAAAAGAAAACGAACGGAATAAGGACCATAACCTGCCCCAATTGCACCAGTCGCAACACCTTTGGCTATTGCTCCCCGGCCCGTTTGTATTTGACTAGCGCCCGACACCGAGCGGACTGGTCGAGTTGACTTGGACGCGGATCTATTTCTAGGACTTTGAGGAACTGCCGAGTAATCTTGTTGGGCTAATGAGGGGATTGGTGCAGGTACACGACGAGAGTGATTGGACATGTTCGGGAAGGGAGTCAAGACCCTCCAAGGGAAGAAACGTTACAAGTGCAGCTGGTCGGATTCAGACACGTTGTCGAATTTTCACACGGTCACCACTCGGATAGCTTTGGTCAAGT
>QLPF01002672.1:0-10605 GCA_003314045.1 Hygrophorus pudorinus
GTAGTAACCTCGTCATTCGATGACACCTCTGGATCCGGCAAAACTCGGTCAATCCTCGAAGGCTTGTGTGTATTTCGTTGCAACGCAGGATGTGGCTGGCATCGGGTCAAACAACTTTGAGCAGATTATAGGTGAACTTGCTAATCCCCGTGAGCCTCTACTTTCATCCAATTTCGATCTCAAGACCAAAGCGACGAAATTGAGCTTCGATAGGATCAGTGAGTCATCTGTTTTCTCTGATTCAGCCATTCGTCGATAGATGGCGGCCAGGCCAACGACGGTTTCCAATGCCATTGTACGATCAAATTCTCTACGGGAGTGCTTCGAGCTCGTTCACTTCCCATTCTCGCGGCGTTGCAGTGGGTGAATCAGAGGGCCAACTTCTCGATGTTTGAACTACGTCATGACATTCTAAGCGAACAGACGGTTTTGAGGCTTACCTCGCCTTCTACCTGTAAAAGGTGTCGGAGACGGCCCCGGAACTTGATGCAGTATTCGCCTTTCGAACCGATTTTACCGGCCGGGGTGGGATCGATCTTCCTTGGCAAAAGTTGGAGCTTGTAACGGTGGTTGTCGCGGCAGATAGAAAACAATCCGTGTCGTATTATCATTGCTACGCCACCCTGTGGTTCTTCCTCAAACATTGGTCTGTCTCGACTTCCGTTCGGGCAGTTCACGATGTCAATTGCAGAGCAACGCGCTCCCCCGGTCCTGTCATACAGAAAAACTCCTCACCGTATGACTCAGCGTCTATGCCGTGTCCTTCAAGGGCCTGAAGCTCTCCCAGACTTGTGGTTCCAGTGCAGAGTCATTGTGGTTCGACCACACTCCAGGCTCCTGAACTAAAAGTAAGGAATTTTTGTGGAATGTTGTGGATGCCATTGTTTACGTATACTACATGGTACCCTCCATATTCGAACTTGAACCTTCACCCCCATGTATCGTCGAAGCCTTGGACTTGAGGGACTCCCTATAGAGGTAAGTAAGTCGTACACTTCGACAGGACTACTTGCAAACTCTGGGCAAACACTGAATGAAATGTTTAGCTTATCTATGAAGTGCAACATTATGCACAGTCGGACGCTCTGCCACACGTATCTCGATGCCTCTATCGCGTTTTCAAGTCTGCTCCACCTTCCGTTCGTGCCAAATACATTCTAGGCAGGGTCTTGGCTGCCAGCACAGACCGGGTTGCTACGAGGGCCCTTCGATATCCGCTTTGCACAGCGGAGGTCTTCGACGCTCTATGTCGCTCTGCTGATAGCGTCTCCTTGCAAGACCATGTCCCGGAACTTCCACAATGGCTTTTTCGTAATCTTCCATGTCGGGGGTTGGAATGGACAGCACGCGACCATCCGTTGCCATTTCTCGAACATATTTACAATCACCCCTCTACACTTGGATTTAGGATTGATTTATATGATGGCAACGCGCGGTACGCATTGAATCAAGCTGCCCGTGCTTGCTTTCTTCCGCTGGTATCTTTCCTCCTGGACCGTTGTACGCCGGTTGAAGGATCGCTTCTGATATGGGCGGCTAAACATGGGCACGAAGGCTTGGTGAAAATGTTGCTAGCACAAGACAATGTTGAGGTGAACGTGAAGGGCAGGTCACGGTATGGCAGGACACCACTTTGGTGGGCGGTTTGCGGTGGGCATGAGAGTGTGGTGATGTTGTTACTGGCACAGGACGACATCGACGTGAACGCAAAGGATTGGGCTGGAATATCACCGCTTTCCTTGGCGGCTTACTGTGGGCGTGATGCAGTAGTAATGTTGTTGCTGGCACACGACAACATCGACGTGAATCTGACGGACAGGGATGGCATGACACCACTTTCCATAGCAGCGTCCCGTTGGTATATGAAAGTGGTAAAGGTGTTGCTAGCGCACGATGGCATTAATGTGAATTTGAAGGATTGGGCCGGCAGGACACCACTTTACTGGGCCGCTACCACTGGCAATCAGGAACTGGTAAGGTTGTTGCTGGCGCGGGACGACATCGACGTGAGTTCGAAGGACATGGATGGCAAGACACCACTCTACTGGGCGGCAACTAATAGCTGTGAGCAAGTGGTGAAGAGGTTGCTGCGGGCGAACTTGAGGCGCAACAAGAATTAAGGGCTGTCGTATGCCAGCGGGAACGGTACATGCACCAACCGGCGGCGAAAAGATTATACCTTCTCTCACACCTCATCTTACATACAATGTTGTGTGACTATTGCAGTCTATGTACTGTTATCCACCACTCGGATCTGTAGCGCAAGGCAAACATTGCTATTTCGATGAAAGACAATGTATATTAATTCTATCGGCCAAGTTGGCAATGACGCGAATAGGAAACGTGCAAAGAGAGTACAAAAAGACTCACGATGATGCTCGTACTTGGGTACTATGCAGTGGCAAGATCGTAAAAAAACTGAGAACCACCTCCCTCGGACCATCCGCTCGAACTCGAGGAGGAGTGTGCTTTGTAGCTGAGCTGATTCTGGACACTCAGCCAACCGTAAGAATTGCTCCTTGCTCGCCGTGTACACCTTCATGCAACGGATCTGCTTCGGCGCCATCGTCAGCCTCGGGTACATCACGTACAAGCACAGTATACCGGCCCCGCTGATGAGGTACGTCATAACGCCCGAGGAAGCTGCGTGGAGAGGATTGGTCCGTGACGTCGGCGTGCTTCCAGACAACGAACCATGGTACGAGACATAAAACAAGGCCGACGAGGGAGTAGATTGTCGGCTACAAAAGGTAAGTGGGTTCATGATGTACGCTCCGTAGCTTACCGTCAGATTTGGGAAAGAAAGTACTTGGGCTTGTTCTAGTGTAGCATGAGCATCGTCTGCCCATTGGTCTTGTCCTTGTCGCCCTTGGACTCGACTCCCTCTCAACGGCCGTCAGGTGGGAAATGAACCCCCGTCTCTTCTAAGAGCAAAGATAATACCGACGCGATAACCCGCTCATGGTTACCAGGCGCCCACTGTACCTAACGATGTCTCGAACAGCTTTTATAGTCAAAGCATTCAGAGTAAAAAGGTCTCCAGCAAAGCGAGACTCCGAGTCCAACAATGCCTGTCAGAATCAGCACAGTTGGTACCTTTGGGCGACATGGCCGTAGAGAGAGAGGAGTGCGGGAAATGGCCGTGATAGCCATTGAACCGGATGTAAGTAGTTGCACTTACATCAGCCTTGATAGACGGATCAGCGAACAAAGTTGTGGTAGTTCATATCAATACTGACTTGGATTTGGCGATCATATGCACATGAAAACTTGTGTGGGAGAGTCTGGTGGGTGGGGGATTATACCGATGGTAAGTTACGGGGTGATCTCAGAGATAGAGACGTACTGGCATTTGCGGGTCGAGTTGAATGGGAAATGACGGTGAAGTAAGAGTGTCGTGTTAGCCGCTCTTATACGATCTTAGTGCACTCTCAGGACTTGGAGACTTGGAATGGATTCACTAACAGCGATGAATTTACCTCCCAGATCTTCTATTTTTCAATCCAAAGAATTTGGAAAACTGCTTTCAGTAGCGATTCAAGCCAGGAGATGCGACACTGTGGAGAAACAGGTTCTTGTCCAAGGAATGCGCATCATTACTCCGATTTCGTTTTTGGAAAAGCAAGAACACGAAAGTGTTCTCTGCCTCTTCAAGTTGAATGGCACATGGTTATAGATGATATTCATTTTTTTTAAACCGAAACTAAGAATCAATCTCCATCCGCATACTCTCCCCAGCAGCATCCGATGTGCTTTTTTCCACCCCAAGACCATTCGCCACCCGATTCGGCGATGTCCCACGAACCTCAGAGTGGTTCAGAACAGAGACCAGCGAAGGCAGGGGATCCTGGTGATTGTTAGGGCTGCTGGGCGGTGACCCAATGCCAGACATTGATCCAGGCGAAGTTGGGGCGTGTGCAGACGGCGAACGGGACGTCCGCCTGCGCTTCTTTTCCCGAGCCGACACATTAAAATGGCCACATTTGGGGCAGATGTACTCTGTTTACAGGTTATGTGTCAAAGAAAACGGGATAACGAAGAGACACTCACGCGCATCCTCCCACATGCTCTCCTTCACGAGCCCGTTGTGCGCGAAACACTTGTCACAGATGAGGGCGTACCGGGATATGGCAGAGCTTAGGGTCTGCTCGTCGTCGCCCAGCAGCGCGTCTGCCAGTTTGTCGTACCACTGCTTTCGTGGGGTGGGGAATGGTTGAGAGTTAGGGGAGCCTGCGTGAGACAGCTGTATTTTCAGGGCGGGAGACACAGATTGTGGGAGGGCCAAAGGTGTCTGACGTGTCTGAGGTTGTGGGCTCATGGGCTGAGGCTGAGGCTGAGGTCCCCGGCGACGTAATGGTGATGTTTCTGATGGGTCATCGTATCGCTCGATTAGATTGCGGGTAGAGTAGTAGTTTGTTTTCTTCTTGATCTCCTCCACTTTCATCCGTTGTTGCTTCAGCAACGCCCGCAGGGTTTTGTCTACCAATCAACGGCAGTCTGAGCGCAATCTCGTAGAGTCCGGAGAAACGTGAATGTACCTTCCGCATCGCCCTTGCTCTTATACCATATCTGCACTATTCGCCGTGTGAACAGTATTCTACCTGGCAGTGAGCGCCTCCCTACACAATCGGTGGCCAGCACGTACATGATTGGACCGACTATCACCAACGCGCCCTTCGCCACTTTCTCGATCTTCGACCCTCGATATCGGCTGAAAGCCGGGATGAGGTTCAAGTACCACAGGCTGACGTACGCGGCCCACAGTGCGAGGGTGTAGAGCGTGGTCAAGAGCGTCGAGCGGCGCTCCCGAAGCCGGATCTCGGACAGCTTGGTCTCGCGTTTCTGGATGTCGAGTGCGAGGGCTGCGAGGACGGACTCGTAGTCTTCATCGTTGTTCTATCCCTGTGATATGAAATGGAAAAGTAAAGAAACGCGGCGAACACGCACTTTCCTGAATAATCGCCGGAGAAAGGACATTGTCACCGGATGAAGACACGCATAGGAGTCGCGATCGGAGTTTCAAGTTTCAACCCCTCGTGTGCACAGGCTCGAGTTTCTGTCCTACGGAGCCGTCAAGAAATTTCGTGTCTCGCTTCGGGTAAAACGCACGCTTTTTCAGCACGCTGTTCGTTCTTTGCACGGTCATCCGGCCATTCCTGCGGTATACGCCGTTGGACGGTTCGAGTATCTTTACGATGAAGATGCTGGGTCACAGTTTAGGAGGTGTGCAAGAGACGAGAAAATGCCCCGGGTAATGGTGCAGATTGGTGCATGCTTTCCGTACTGCAAAGGTGATAAATCTGACCTTCATATGCGTTAGCCCTCAGTGTTGGAATATGTACACGCCCATGGGCTTGTTCATCGCGATATCAAGATAGATTAGGTTGATCGATTTTGCCTTAGCGCGCCCCTATGATGGTAAGCCTATGTCTGCTGTACCTGACTTGGAGCCTGACTTTGTCGTCGGAACTCTGCCTTTTGCGAGTCTAAATGCTCATCAAGGACTGTGTGAGTCCTCATCGCACCCCAATATTAATATCGAGATCTCATCAGCAATGGTACGCCTCCGCGCTGTTCACGTGCTCGTGTTCGTGATCCTGGCAGGCTGCGCGGGAATAGCGGGTGACCGAGGGTTCCCTCCGCATCTGCTCATTCTCCTTCTGCCCCGTCTCCCTTTTCCACTGATGGACATCAAGTGACCCGCAGTCACACAGACTTGGGCTCGTCTGAACTGGATTACTCCAAGTTTGTACGCTCTTAGAAGAGCAACCTAAAAGGACCCGTCAGATCTAGTTCCAACAAGTGAATAAATTTCAAACACAAAACTAATCACATACATCGCCGTGACAAGCAAATCGCACCCTCACCGCAACCTGCAAATCCTCCGCGCGAAGGCCCCCACGTCCTCATGCGTGAGGTCCAGCGGGTACTTGTGTGCAAGGTCGAAAGCCACGAAGTTCGGGCATCTGAGCAGAGCTTCAGCGCTTCGAACGATATCCGTGCCTCTGCTGAGGGCCAGTGGGACGACCCACTCGTTACGGCGCACACGACGGGTAGGTTCTCCAGCAAGTGAAATTGCCCCGAAACGACATGGAGCAGTGCGTGGACCGTTCGCGGGTCCTCAGTACGAGAGCTGTCTACGTAAAGGACACGCACACCTGACGAAAAGACACCCCCTCTTACATTTACACCATATCCTTCAGCCTAACCGCCAACGAGAGTTCTTACAACAACGCAAACGCCCTTTCTCAAAAACATGGCACAAACTTGATCACATCCTCTGCGAACCCATAACCCTGCTCGACCACCCGCGAATACTGGAATGCCACGACCTGCGGACACTCGAGCTGTGCCAGCCCCTCCGCAACACGTTGCGTGAAATGGTACCTCAGGAGCACGACCTTTTGCAGCCGTCGCAGCCCAGAAAAGAGGTCGAGCATCTGAGGCTCGATCATATTATTCATCGGCAGAATCGTGCGGACGTCGAGGTGGTGAGGAGCGGCATGCACGCTAGGATCTTGCGGAATGGGAGCTGCAGAGCTGCGGGTGCGCCGACGGAGAGGCATACTGCGAAATTGCGGACATGTTCATGCATGAAGAGGGTGGTGAGGCCGTGGAGACGTGCGGGTGCGGGTGATTTGGTCGAAGGTACTGGAGTCGGATTCGAAGCTCCGGGGTCACGACTTTTGAAGCGGACCCAATCAGCTGGCTACGTGGATTCCTCAGACGAAGAGGGTGAATTCGGATTCGCGGTCACGGCGATCAGGACCCCCTACGGAAGGGGTCCCGCAGCTTCCAGGGCCAAGTAAGGTTATCGATTATTGTAGTCCCTATTCTACAGGTTTATTATGCAAATTCATAGGCCATTCAACCGCTATCCCATTACCATGTCCGAAACCATCCCACCCACCCATTTTGCATCCAACAGGCGGCGAGGTTGAGTATTGTTCTGGACTTCGCCGTTGTATTTTTTTCCAGCGGGCAGCCACAAACATGTCCGAAACATCCAGAGGGTAGAAATGGACTACATTTACGCCATTCTCCAACTGGTCGTCGGATTGCCAGATCGCATGGTCGAGATAACCATCTTCGCATGTATAATGAACGACCCACGCCTGATCCGCATGAAGATCTCTGTGACCAAGATATGAGCCCTGACATCATCTGCATCTCCTGTAGCCAAAAGCTGTAGTACAACTGTCGGTTCCCTTGGCTTCTTGAGTATGATGTTGGAATACCGGTGTCCATTCTGAGCAGTGCGAAGATGCCGCTGACCAGTGATCGTATATGCTTCCTCCTTTCCCAGCCAATTCGTTAGGATCCTCATGAGCTCAGTATCGTACACGCTTTCTCGAGGTGCTCGCTCGCGGCTCATGCCATTAACTTTCATTTTGGGCTTCTTGTACGACCAAGTGGCAGCCCGGCGGAGGTGATCTTTATCGAAGCACTTGATCGATTCTATTAAAACATTCGAAACGCACAAGTCTCCAGCTTGACGGATTGGAGGATTTGTGGGAGCATCAGGGAATTTACGGGGGATGACATATCTTCGGAGAAGCCCATCGATAAGAGGAGCGGAAATCTGATATTCACTGCGGTATATGTTTGGCCGCAATAGTACTCCTTCAGACGTTAAGAAATTGGCGAAGATACCAGGTCGGGAAATCCCGAAAAGTGAGATCGGAAAAGTGATACAGCGGACAAGGCTGATTCTTCAAGGAGCGACCGCACCATAGATTGAAATGTGACGTAAGTATAAAGGCTTGAGAGCAAGTCTGAGGTGACAAAGTCAAGCCAATTTGCAAGATAAATCGTATGGGTCTCGGGGTCCTCGATAGTATGTGCCATTTCCGAAATGGCGCGTCCGCACAGACAGACCATACCAGGGTGCCTGTGAAACCCCACCACCTCACTAATTAGACTCACAATACTAAGGACGTCTCGTGAATGACAGCATGAACTTACCCATTGGATTGATACCGGATATCATTGATGACGTCTTGATGTATCACGATCCCACGGTTTCGCGCGAAGTCAAGAAAGAGTACAGATGTCTGCAGTATCGTAAAGTAGGTGTGTTGGATGAAGGTAGCAACATTGAACGGCGCGATGGCACTGTCGTACGTGGACAAGTGTAAGAGGTTGAATGTTCCACAGAAGATAAAACTGTGGATGCCGTGTAGTTTGCGCGGCGCACTCCTAATGGCTCGACTAGTCCGAAGAATTTCAGATTGAAGATGTTTTGGGGCAGAATATAATTCACTGAATTCATCCAAAAAAAGAACAATTTTGGCATCCCAATTCGATGCGTCAAAAGTGCACAGAAAATCCATGGCAGACTCCATAGGCAGCTTGTCAGGGTGGTTAAGTTCGAGAGAACCGCCGAACGATTCCCAGAAAACGGGACCACCATGCTTGTAGTCCAAACTTTCACAATCCACGCTTGAAAGTTATCACCAGACGTGAGATATTTTAGGTAGATAGTAGGGAAGACGCACTAAAAGCACAGGAATCCATTTTCCGTTAACTGGTGCAGGAGTCGGCGTAACCGTGTTGACTTTCCAGATGCTCGGGCACCAGTGAGCATCACATATTCGCCTGCCTTCAGATGGGAGAGACATGATTGGGTTGCCTGTTGATCTGCTGGGTCCGCATAGTAATACTTTTCCGCATCCGAGGGGTACAATTCCCCATCAACCGCCCACGTCTTCCCCGTGTGATAAGCAGGTCAGAAAAAGAAATGTTGGTGGGCCACTCACCCACCAATAAATGAATGCATCTGTTTACCGTCAACCATTGTTACAATAGGTTTGCGGAAAAGTTCTAGATATCATATCATTGTTGTTCTCTTGGAATGAGTGAGCTGATAAACCTACGAAGACAACGAACATTCTCATATGAGCCACTCGTGTAAGAATCTCCGATTACTTTCATAAGAGCCAAGTCTTCCTCCAGGGCCTCAACGTAGGCATTGTAAGATGCTACTTCAAGTAAGTGCGAATTGGGCCCTTCCAAAGCGACCTCTCCAACTAGTGTGAGGATGATGGCCATGTTGGTTTCATTGCTCACGTCGAATTTGCGAGATTTGCCGCCTTTCCCTATCAGACGTTGCTTGACCCCTTCGTCCTGTTGATGATGCTCGTCCTCCGTCCACAGATCGGCGAGGCATGGACATTTAACACCACGACTGGAAACCCCGCGACGAGATACTAACACGGGGCATTGGGGGCTTTCTCGTGGCATTGTGAGGCCTCAGCAGAGTTTAATTTTGAAGTGGAGCCCGAACCACGGAAACTGGAATTTACCCCATCTATACTTGGTATTTGCTCCCTCTATTTCGATGGTGCTCTGTCTCCTCCATAGATATGCACCAATGAATCAGCCCTCGAATCTGGATCTATTCCTCAGTGAACGTCAACATCCCAGACCCGACTTGTGTGGTCCGAAGAACCTGACGCTATGCGCGTACCGTCTAGCGAAAATGCGACCGAGTTGACAAAGTCGGAGTGCCCTTCGAATTTCGAAAGGTCCCAATTTGTGGTTCGCTGCGCCCGGAGTCTGAACGGATGGTCGAAGGATTGGTAGCACCACCGGCGGAGGGCGTCCCCCGCCGTGACTACGATGCTCCTCATGAGCGCTGGCAGCGTCAGGCGCACGGCGGGGGGCATCTGGGAGCTAGGTGGGAATAGTTCTGGAGGATTGTAGTGGGCGTAACCTTCATGAGTATGGTCGATGTATTGTTTGACGTGGAACCGCTTCCATTGACCTGATTTCATTACAGTACTCAACAACCCAGTCTCCCAGACAGACGGAGCCGTAAGCAAGACAGACGTGAACAAAAGCCAAGTGGTAGTCAAGATAGACTGCTGTATACTACCGATAGTTGCCGACCAGCAAATCAAGCGACAAATCTCAGAAGCCAGTCCGAGGCGCTGACCAGGGTTCTCTTCAAACGAAGTCACAATATATCGACCCACCTCAAGTAGATTCGGGTGTTCGATATGGCACGGCAGTAACTGGCTGAAAAGGAAAGAAATCACATATCGTTCATAGAATCAGTTCGCCTGAAGATAACGAGAATACATTGAGCCTGTAACAGGAACCCGACAAGTTTGAACAAAGTCAAATTCATTCGCTCACAAAACGCACTGGCAGTCGTGACATTTCAATGAGGGACTTGATTCGAACAGCACGGCTCGCTACGGCCGTTCACTTCAAGTCCGTCAGAGAATGCCATGACACTCTTGGAGTCTTTACTTCCAGGGACATCCATGCTAGGATTTGTAGCAAAGAAGCTCTGTGGTTTAAACGTAAGGTTGATGTGCTCCACGGGCATCCTATCGCAGAGATTAGTGAGATGGTGAGTAAAAGTTTAAGGTCAACTTACACGGGCCAATCTTCTGGACGAGGAATATGTGTCGTGCCTGGAGTGAGATTAGCGAGAAACACATGTAAGGTCCAAGACAACTTGCCGACGGTAATGAATAACACGATGTCTTCGTTCTCGATGTTTCCTTCTCCCTTTACCCAACTTCCAACCGAATCTGGTGGATCTGACCTTGTCTGCGGAACATATTTACCAGAAGGCCACATTCTTCCCCCTTT
>QLPF01002682.1:0-17277 GCA_003314045.1 Hygrophorus pudorinus
TTGTCCACACCAAGTTTATTCCATAAATTTTACCAGCGTATGCAACTTTGAATCTGTCAGGTTTGAAGATAGAAAAGTGGTGACGGCAGTTGCCGAACAGCCAAGCGTCACAGTTCACGACGACACTGCTGGGGTGATGGGGTATGCTCAAAAAAAACTGGTCTCCACAGCGTCAAAGATAACTGCAATATCTACATCTCACCTCCCAAAATTTCCTCCAAAGGAGTCACTGTACAGGCCCCCAGCAGAGGGTGCAGATCTAAAATATTTCAATCCGTCAATTTGGGCATCACTGCAACCTCCACCACCCTCAGCGCTCAGCGCTTTCGCGCACAGGGTAGGCCTATCATCCATTCTCACAACCCCGGAAACCGTTCTGCAAGCATGCACACATCCATCGTTTATCCCTCTACACGAGAAGTACTACCCTCGGAACCTCAATCTTGTATCAAACGCACAACTGGCAACAGTAGGAAATGCACTAATGGGCCTTTTTGCATCAGAGCACCTGCATGCATCATATCCATACCTTCCGACGCGTGTTTTGAAGGCAGCTGTGAGTGCACACGTCGGTCAATTGTCTTGTGCTAGTGTCGCGCAGGAAATGGGTGCAACTCCTCTAGTTCGATGGCATCGAACAGTGCGTACCAATCTTTGAACGAATGGCAAACTTACATATTGCTGACTAGTACGCCAGCCTAATACACTCACACGACCTGCAGTCCTGCATTCCGATGCCCTGGCATCCGTACCACGAGCTATCACCACCCTAATATACCAAAAACACTCACTTGCTTCCGCCCGGAAATTCGTACAATCTTTCTTTCTTAGCCGGGAGATTGACCTCCGTGCTATGATCAAGTTCCGTGACCCTAAAAAGGCATTGGCGGAAATGGTCGCAAAATTTAATCGAGAACGGCCAAAATCTAGGTATTTACCTGTCTTCAACTACACCTCAGCTTGTTTTACTGATAGTTTGTTTACAATAGACTACTAAAAGAGACAGGGCGATTCTCAAACTCGCCAGTATTTGTCGTAGGTATATACTCCGGTCTAGATCAACTGGGAGAGGGATTTGGTAGCTCACTGAAGATGGCGGAATTCCGAGTAAGTTCTCTTCTACATCAATGAACCCCATAATCTTACCCGTTCGGCAGGCGGCTGAAGATTCCTTGCATCGCGTCTACCTCACACGAACACCACCACATCTCCTACAATTGCCAACATCGACATTCCCTCTAAATGGTGACGTCTTCCAGAATGGGTCGGAGGGATCTTATGACGCTCCTGAGCTAGCAGTGGCTGAGATAATGTATGCCAGCTCAGGGCGGAGTGCGGCGCTCGCTGGAAACCGACAGCAATAAAAGTAATGCTTTGATTAATCGTTTTGATTTTGGATACTACGAGGTCGAGACCGAAAGTCGAACAGAAGCGCAACCAGCGCATTTTAAGTTCATACCAGTTCCAAGCAGAAACTAGAGTCGACTACTTTCGACAGTGCGGTTGAACTTGGTCACACATATATTTATATTCGCCATCCCTCGTACAGCCCGCCATACGTTACAAGGACGGTGAACATCCATCACAATTCCGTAGATTCATCGGCGTTCAGAATCAAAGTAGTGAAGAACCTGATAATTTCGATGAAAGCATCCATATCCATGGCTGTTCCATATCCATGTCAGTAGAAGGTTGTACGAGGTCAACAAGGTACTCACATTCGTTAACAGTGTGAAATCCTGCTAGAGGAGTGGTGCTGTCACCCTCGTCATGATGGGTGTACCGGTAGATATGCTTGGTCAAGGACCAATAGTGTTGCGTATCTAAGGTGAGATTAAACATTGGCCACCCATGGCTTCGTAGGTAAGAATAACTGACCAGTGTTTCCTGACATAATACCGGGACTAACAACAATTTCGTCACTATCTTGCATCATTCGGTGCGAGTTGAATGTGGCTTTGATGGTACCCGACAACAACTGAAATGCAGTAACACCTTTACCCGTGGGCGTTATAGGCGCTGGTTCCAAGGTACCCCGGTTGTCGAGCAACTGTAGACTAGAAGAAGTATCCCCGCCTGAGACTTGGACACCAAAAGCTTCGTAGGTCAAATTAAACTCAGCAGCCAGCTTCTTTAAGAGGCGTGTATCGTGTTCCTTCACTGAAGCTATGGAACTATTGAAATAAAGTGACCATCGGATTCTATGCTTGGGAGGAAAATGGCGTCGACCGACCTCTCAGTGGACACGCGATGATTGACAAGCGCCCATGCCCGCTCAGGGAGCGCATTCGATTTGACACCACCTTGAATCATGTCGATTGCCTGCGTAGTGCCGACCAAGCTCTGCAACATCGGGTCTTGGAAAACAACTTTTTCTAGTTCACGAAGGGCGCGCTTTGAGTGAAGAGAACGCTTGACAAGTCTTCGGAGATGCCGAGATATCTCAGGCGCATGTGCTGCCAGACATTTCAAATTTCCATATACCGGAGAAGCTCTGGTCTGATGGAACAAATATGAGGGCAAGAATTAAAAGATACAATTAACAGGCTTACCAGATGGGTTTCGTAGGGGTTGGCCTCAAAGTGGACTAGCAACGCTGACAGAATACCGATGCTCTGGGACCAGTCAATGTCGGATGATCATTTTGGAAGATTGACTCACCGTATGAGCGGGGGGTAGACTAGAATGACCTCCCGGTGTAGTCACCTCCACTCCAACATTCATAAAACCTTTTTCAGCAATGCCTGGGATAGCGAAGGTGATACCAGATCTTTTCGAGAATCCAGCTGATTATAAACGTTCAGGACATTACGCGAATGAGGCTGCAGATACCTTACCCCCCTCGTCCACAAGGAGCGCAAAGGCATCCTTGCCATGCTTCGATAAAAGATATTTGCTTATTTCTGCTGCACCCTACAAAGACATCTCATGTTCGGCCCGCGGACCAGAAGTGAGAACGAAGCCACTTACGTAGTCTCCATTGGCTTCCTCATCGAAGCCGAATGCAAGGACAACGGTTCGAGTCGGTCGGAAATTATTCTCCAACAGAGACTCGACGGAAGACCTGGGACATGAGTCTCAGGTAAGTACATGGATAGCACAGTAAGCCGAGATACGCACATGATACCGATTAGGCCACCTTTATCGTCCTGACTACCGCGTCCCCAAAGACGTTTACCTGAATATGTTCTGTATCAAACGGATGGTTCAGGTGAAAGGTTCATACCATCAAAGTAACCGGAGTAGGGAGGGTATCTCCATTGGTCAAAGGTGGTTGGATTGACAGGAACAACATCTTTGATGAAAATGAATATACCGCGGAGCATCAATCGAGAAGGTCGGCAGTACTCACCTTGGTGTGCAGCGAGTAAAATAGGTTTGAGAGACACGTCCGTGCCTTGCCAAAGATACACTAGACCATACGTGTTTACTTTTGTGAGCTGCAAATTGGCATGACTAGTTCAGAAAACGTCAGTGTGTTGTACAAGGAGATGGGTGAGTTGCATATGACATACACTGAGGGGAACGCCTTCAGGAGATACTCATGGAAAGGAATGAAGACTTCCCATCTTGGATCGATACCTACATCATCCATACCGTCAAAAGTTTCCGTCCTACATGACGCTAAGTCAGTAAACTATCGTTTCAAAATTAAACATGCAAGGCCTACGGAATGCGAACAGCACCACCGAGCCAATCTATCGACCTATTCATGAACTCTCCTGTCCCGAATGTATCGCTGACCGTGATCCAAAGATCCTCGTTTTGTTTGGGATAAAGAACATCAGCCTGAGGACACAAATCCCCAGTTGCATCCCAGTCCCACACCCATTGATTCAGGTATCTGCAAGCAAACCCGGTCCAGATCAAGACCACGGCAATTGCAAGTTTTCTTGCATTGGAGGTATATTTCACAGATGTTGTGAGTAGGGGGGCGGGGAGCAGGCCCTTATCAGTCTTCTCATCTGCCGTCGACATGGTAGTACGAGAAAGGCGAAACTTGAACTCATCCGAGTCAACCCGGGAGGCTGCGTAACATTTTTTTGCGCACCATTATAATTATGCAGCTGATTCATATCACTAATAGACTGCAAGCTCACTAGCGCTCACTCCTCATATATGGGCCTCATACAGTAGCCGGGTACCGGGTCTGGCTGAACCTGTCACTAACTTTGGCAAGTAACTTACATGACGGTCCCGGGTTCGTGTCAAGATTTTATCATCAAGCGTCATGGAGTCTGAAAGTCTCGTCGCTCAACATGGCCCGGGTGACTTACTGTGGAAGCTTGCTCAACTCTCTACGGTGCAACAAGTACTCCAGAACCGCACGTCAGGAATCGGTGGAGGAAATGGTCCGCCAATGTAATCCGTTATCCGTACGTGATCTTAACACACGAAAGGTTAAACTCTTGATCGTGATGAAGACAGGCCTAAACATACATATTCAAACTTGTACGTGCCGTTTACGGACCGTAGTTACTTCGGGTACAAAACCTCGGTAGACACCCGGATTCTGACATGTACCGTTGCTGCGGCTCCAAGTTACAGTACGTCGAATGTTCGGGCGTCATGATACCCTTGAAGACACTGTCCGTCTCGTCTCGGCAACGAAGCGACGAAGAGCCCCAACTTCCGATTATTTCAAGCTTTGGTGACTAGATCAATTCGAATTCGTAGTGGGGCCGGTGTGCAAGAAATGCCTGATGCTCTGACGCGGCGTAGGCTGCAACTATTGTAATAATTTAAGTGGGGCTGTCAGCCTGTGCGGATATCGGGCCGTGACCGATTTATGTTCGACACTAGTCAATCCCTGCTGCAGCCAGGATGCATGATATATGCATGATAGCTCAGCTTGGCTGTTCACAAAAAATGGGTCATGACGGGCGCGCGTATGTTGGTGGTAGGTGTGTTCCATCAATATTCATCAATGGCGAGGGCAACACACGACACGACGTTATGCCAGTGGTTGAGAAGTTTTTTTGTTTTGGCTTTATGGTCGTAATACCGTGACAATTAACTGCACTGACGACACCACAGCCAACCGTGACCACGGCGTCTGGTACTACAGTATTACGGGGACTACTAGTGGGACACTCCTTGCCCAGACATACTGACACAACCTCGCCAGCACGAATGCAACCGACCACAGTAAACCTTTTCATTCATCGATGTGTGAAAAATAACAATAGTTATACTCATACAGGACTGTTAACAAAAGACTCGGAAAGGATACCTGCGCGATGCTATGAGCTCCGAGCTACCGCGCCGGCAGGCCGCATCAGCTCATTATCAGACCGAATTCAAGTCGGGAGTCGTCACTTGGCGATACCGGCTCAGGCTAAAGATGATCCTGGATAACCGGAGCCTGAGGTTGTCAAAATTAATCTGCCAGCGGAGATCTGTGGTGGGTTAGGGAGTTATGTTATTACCGATCACCGACTGACGCCAGTGAGTCAGTGACTTCGCGAACCTGAAGGCAGCGACTCGGATGTGAAGAGTCGTAAGCCGCCCCTTGACTCCATATGCAGTAGCTTACAAGCTTACTTGAAATTTTAGATTCCCTTTTGGCACTCATGCGGCAGTGATTATATCGTTCATGTATGGGGACTGGATAACTGTTGCTGGACAGCTGCCAACGGCGATTTGGCAATGCCATGTTCTGAATCAGAGACACGTTTGTTCCTCCATGACGGGTTCGATGGCATTTTCAGCCAAACCTTCACACAAGTTATCAGGGGCACCACTCAACCCTCCGAAAGATGGTTCGAAACCCCGCGTAGTGATAACACGCACTGCATGAAGTTCTTTCATCAGCATCGGGTTTCTCGATTATCGCAATCTCTGATGCGCCCCCACACCACTGTTCACGCCGAAAATGCTTCCTCTCCAATTAGTCATCTTACGTCCTTCGTATATAACATGTCAATCGGTTGAGCAAAGTCGTTCTCACCTCTTGTATCCGTTTTTCGTGCCACTTCCTTTCTTTTTTGCAGGCTCCTTTTCCCGACAGTATCATGCTGCTTGACATCCAGAGCATAATGTCTAGTTTCCTGAGTGGATTCTCTATGTCGGTGTGGCACTGGCCTCGGTACCTTTCTTTTGTTGCAGTCATACTCCTGCTAGTCAATGCTCGCAGCTTGCCTTTAATCTGGCATTGTGAGTAGCGGTGTCAATGTCATGTCTGTGCGCGCAATTCATTGATTGCATTTAACAGTACGGCTTTTCCGCCATCCAATCATGTGGCATCTCCGGAAATTTCTGTCACCAGATCGACGTGTATACATGGAGAAAACGTCACCTATTGCTCGTGACCCATTTGAAACTGTCGCTGTTCATATGTCTTGGGCTGGTCCTGATGACTGCGACTTTTTGGGCCATCTTTCCAATTCGGCATACGCCAAGGTAAGTTGAAATCAATCAAATCTTCCAGAGAAGATCAGCTTGAATCGATGGTTCACAGAACTTGGATATCGCCAGAATGAAGGTCTGCGTCAATAACCTGGGCGTGTTCATGTCGATGGGGGGCTTTATGCCACTTGCAGGTAACACTGGTCTGCCTTTTCTTTGAATTTGAGCTTTCCGGCTAATAGCTACCCCAGGCGCAGATTACTTATTCGTACAAGAGATCCCCATGCTATCATCGTACGAAATGCGTTCTAAAGTCGCCTCCTGGGACGAGAAATGGGTAGGGCCGATTTTATATTTGTCTGTTGTCGTGAATCCTGAGTTAATATCATCGTATAGATATATCTTCTCTCTGAATTTATCACTCGTCCCAGCCCGTCCAAGACGACGAATAACGCAGACCTTGGTACGGACTACCGCACGAAAGTGGACCGCCCCGGACACAAACGCTACACTGTCCGTGAGGATGGCACTGTCGTACACTGCATTGCGATATCGAAATATTGCTTCAAGCTGGGGCGCCTGACTGTCCCACCACGCATCGCAATGTGTGTGTCTGGCTTCGGGGCCGACCGACGCAACTGGATTCGTTCGGCGGCTCTGCAAGAGAAGGGCGAAATGCGTCATTTCCTTGAGGGTGGTTGGCGAGAACAGACGGGTTGGGATCTGCCCGAATTCGAGTACAAACGGCAAGTGGGGATGGAATGGTGCCGTAAACTTTCAGAAGGGATGGGTGCAGCAAATTATCTTTAAACAGTCCTTTTTTTTCGAATGCTGATAGAGCACAGACTTTCTAACCTTTCATGTCGGAATTGTGGTTGGTGTATCTAGACTTAATAGAAGCTCTGCAGACAAACAGTCTCAACTGCACATGTTCGTTGGCACTACCGTGATTTCATGGGGGTCAACTGATTTATTGTTTTATGCCACCCCTGCTATGAGTCTCATGTCCGTTAGTCTGCCTGGTGACAACCGACAGACTGGGAAAATTAGGCGAGATAAAGTGCAGGCCCCCATCATTATTACCGCCCGGAATTTGTCAAGCGGTAAGATCTTGCTTGATTCACGGAAGGGTCATGATGGATCATTCTTCGGAACAATTATAATTACTGGCACCTTCCGAAGGGGCTCAGCGCTCAGCGCTCAGCACTAGACTATACCGTAACAACACGCGTTTTCTAATCGTCAGCTTGAACTAAATAATTATTTCCTATGCCTAGCGTTCAGATAAGAAAACATTCAAGTTCATAGCCTCACGGCGAGTGTGAAGCTCTTGGACAACAAGTACAAACAAACACACTGGAATTGTGTCCCGCCGGCCGACTATCACGATTACAGTACATGTAAATAGCTAACGAAATATTACAAGTATAAACACAACTGCGCTAAGCCCTAGACAAGAAGAAAGAAGGGACGGTGTCGGGGATTGTCGAGGTGGAGCCGTTTGACCTGCTGAAATTCATGTCATTGGCAACTTGAAACAAAATGTGGAAGGGGTTCAATGGCAGAAGTCCGTCGAGGTGAGAGGAGAGGCCTAACCTAACCGTGCCCCGCCAACGCTCACCCCGGCCCCCATCCCACCCCCCGATCTAGCAGTCAATCCAACGTTGGCCGCCGCAATACCAGGTTGTCCCGTTCCGACCCCACTCCCAAGAGCGCCAGCCAACAAATCTCTACAACACCTGGTTCGCTCCCTCCTCGCTACGAACCAACTTCCAGCATCACACGGAATAGCCAATGGCATGGACACTAGGCCTCTTTCACGAGCACTTTTCACAGCAGCCACAAGCGCATCTACTTCTGCCTCCGAGTCCAAGTCGTCCAGGTTTTCCGGGATTTCGTCTCCCTCTACAAGCCGCACAGCAGCGATTTTCTTTCCTCCCTTCTTTATTCCCCCGCCACCCGCACCGCCTCCCGCGCCCTTCTTCGTGAGATCAATCCCGGCGGCAGCAGCAGCTTCCATCGCCAACCTCTTTTTTTCTGCCTTTTCTTTCTCTCTCTTCTCTTTCTTCTCGGCCTTGGTCTCGCGTTTAACGGGCTCGACCCAATTCGGATTGTTCGCCCGTTGCCATTCGATAAGTAACTCGTCGTAATTTCGTGAGCGGCCCTGCACAGCGCGCTTAGCGCCCATGGAATGCGATTTGCAAGTGAGCGAACGGGAGCAAGGGAGGTTCTTGTCATTGATGACACCACAATGCTTGTCATAGTCGACGGGGCCTTTGAATCGGCCTTTCGTCACTTTGGCAACGGGTTTTGATTTCTTCTTAGCCGGCTGGGACGGGTCGGAGGGTGAGGGGGATGCTTTCCGCTTTTTTGAACCCTTTTTCGTTGGGTCTGGGATGTGGCATCTGGTTGGTTTCGTGGGATTTTAGGCTTTGAGGGCGAAGCATCAGACGTACCTTCCACTTCAACCCCACCCGCTTTACCTTTGACCACTTTCTTGCCCCCAGCCCGGATGAGCTCACAATTGACTACAAGCGTGTTAGACATGCTGGTGAAGAGCAAGAGACAACAACACACCAGTGTGTTCTGCCATAAAGCTTCTGAGGATCGGTTTGTCACATTCCCCGCACTTGACAATGCCAATGTCGGATGTAAGAGGCTGAGCGCCGAAGAGTTTCATGTCGCGGGCTGGGAGCCATGATGTTGGAGGTGATGGAAGAGAAGAGGGGTCCGCTGGGGACGGGGAGGGAGCAAGTGCATCCCAGGAAAAAGGCGAGGGGGATTGTGACGCGGGTTTCAATTTGAGTGGTGGCATGGGCGTGCAACTTGAACTGGCACGTGGCTGTACAAGTCTGCTCTATGTAAAAAAGACCGGTCGACCCGGGGTAAAGAAATATTTTCGATTAAACTTGGCCAGATTTGCTGTCTATAACTAAGGTACAAGTGGATGGAAATACATGTGCGGTTTTAATTTACAAGTAAAAGTCAGGTTTGCGCGAGTTGATGCCGTACTCTGACAGCGCTGAACTGAGATCGTCCATGGTCAACGTGGTTCGCGTCTTATCCTAGCCGGGGACAGCGCATGAACATAGTTTCAAATGAAAGGTTATGATGCATTCGGCACCTTTGTAGATCCTGGTCCAGAAAGAGGCTGATTGGCACGGGCACGACCGCCTGTTGCGTTCGTGCGGATGCGAGCGTGTTGATAAGCGTCCGCGGCGATGTCTGACACAAACTTCTGAGCCGCAAGAGACAGGAGACGCTTGCTATGGTAGAGTAACATATATATTTCGTGAAGAGTTTGAGTAATTAGTGAGAGGAGAAGAGTGAACTTACAGGCGAACGTCTTCACACTCGAAGCCCACGCGCTGCAGATAGTAATCTGTGACTTCGTTTGGAATCTAGCAACAATAATCAGAATGAGTGTTCGGAGCATATCATCGTGAACTCACCAAAGGCTCGTATTCATCCAGCATTAGCATGAACTCTGCTAGTGTACGGTCCTTCCTCGCATCCTCAGCTGCCTGACGCGACTGTGGCGGTGGTGGAGTTGACTGCTGGGAAGTGGTCTGGTGGGAGGTAGACATGGATGGTTTTGCCTAGAATACGCGGGGTTTGGCGGAGTCGGAGTTTATATAAAGATTATAAAAGTCCAACTTTTTTTTATTCTTTGAGTCTTCACGCCAGGACGACCTGTCAACATGTCGGTGAGTTTCTCGTCCATATTCCGAGTCTGCTTCATGGCCGACTACAGTATTATGATGTTTGAGGCATTTGGCTTTACGCAGGAGCGCACCCTGCAGTGCAGAAATTTATCTCAGCTACCTTCAGGCGGGGCCACTTTGGTGGTTACCGACCTGCTATCTCTGAACCTTTACCACCTGTCCTGATTCTTGCATCAATGCTCTTACTTACCAATGCCCTACGTTCGCAGGGTTTTTGTCCATGCCCGTTGGTAATGAATATTGTTTCAGATCTGTATCTTGATTGCGTGTGTACCGTTTGAATTGTTCCTTAGATAGAGTGGAATGGAGTATTTCGCAACCTCAGCATATTCCAACGAGTTTTGAATTTCGGAGAACTCGGGTCATGGATCTATAATGTTTCACATATGCGGCCAGTTCAAACTCCAAAGGAGCGTCCGCACCGTCCGCTGAGTATCGTAAGGGTGTTGGTACAATTCGCAGCTGATAATCATGGTTACCGATTTAGAAGTTTTCAGAGCTCGTACAGGGGCGTCCGAAGAAAAGTTGCAAGTATGCAGTGCAGCAGCATCCGCTGGCACTCACGGTCTGCACTAGTCCCTCGGCCACAGATATGATCGGCCGGTTCCATACATAGCCCAACAATTTATAGTGGACTTCGACTAGGCATATCCTCCCTGTTGCTTCTTGCATGAGTGCCAAAGGAAAGGCTGATCCCCCAGAACGCAAAAGTGGTTTGTCGTGCGCGGAATGTCGCAGGTACTTTCAAGTTCTCACAATTGCTCTGTATGTCATTTAAACCTGTAACGCTCACATAAAACACTTCAAGGTCGAAGCTAAAATGTGACAGGTGCGACACAATTCACCTTGGGTGTCAATGTTTCGACCTTCCTTTACAGGGTATTTCCATGCCAGTCTTGTATAAGAAGGAACTGTGCAGCGATATGCCCCGATGGGACTCTGGCTGCTACCAAACGCAATAGGTAAATCGTTACAGTTGAGAGTTTTGCACTCTGATTCTAGCTTTGAAACAGGGTCCTCATGGAACATGCACAAAAGTTGACAGACCAAGTGAGGTCTATGAGCACAAGAATACGCGACTTGGAAATTGCTCTTGCTCAAAGTCAACTGGAAGCCGGCAAGGTCACTCATCCGTTGCTTCAGTCAACAAACATGGCCGATTATATCCCAGATGTTGAAGCAATCTTGAACGCCGGACTCCAAGATGCTTCTGACGCGGTTGGATCACACTCTATCGGCTTGGACGGTCAAGTGTTGTACCATGGAGAGACATCATCATCAGTGGTAATCCAAATCACCTCACTTCACTCAGAGACTCACGACAGCACTTCAACAGTACCTCAAAGACTTTCTTTCTGTGAGAATAAAACTTCATCCTAGCAATGCTTATGCTCAACTCCGACGTCAGTTGGACCAGGAAGAAAATTGTCGTTCACCCTCGCGAGCGGATCACAATATCCCACTTGAAATCGTCGATCTCAAGAACGCCTTCCCTTTTGGCTTGAGAGACTGCCCACACACCAAGTTGCTTTTCGTTCAGTTTTTGCCCTCACGTGCAAGAGCTCTTCAAATCGCTGACCTCTACTACACGAATGTAGCGTGGATGTACGTGTGTCACCGTTACTAGCTCTATAACAAAACCGCCTGACTGACATTCAGGTATGACCCTATTGTCCGCGACGATTTTATGAACACAATCATCAACCCCATCTATGGGAACGCTGGGCTCGCTAACCTAGATTTAGTACATTCACACCGTTTATCTGTCTTCTTCATCCTTCTCGCTGCGGGTACAATGTACGACAGCAGCCCTTCTGCTAAAGACTGGGCAGAAGAATATCATGTCCTCGCCCGCGCCGCACTTAGTCTCGATTCTCTCCTACTCGAAGCAACTTGTGCTACGGTCCAGGCTCTGTTTATGATCCTTAGGTTTGTATACACCTTTGACCGGACAGCCAATGAAGCCAGGTGGTTATTGGCTGGACTGTGCTGCAGAGTGGCGCAAACAGTGAGTGACGGATTATTATATCATTCTCGTTCCGCCACCAACCACCACTCCAGATTGGCCTTCGTTAGTGATCAGCTATTTGCCCCTGTATCCGAACAACAGCGTATTAACATGCTTTAGAGCGCGACAGCGGCAATTGGAATCTGCAGCCCGATGAGGTACAGCGGAGGCGGGTCATGTTTTGGGAGCTTTTCACGTATGATGCGTGGACTGTATGTTTTAGCTGACTTTCCTTGAAGAACCCATACTGACATCACTTTCAGTCTATTGTAAATGGCAGACCTACCGCCTTTTCTCTGCAACAAACAGATTGTCATTTTCCGGACGACCCTGATTCCGTCGTGAATTCTTCGGGAGATCGTGAATGGGGCTGTAAGTCTATATTTCCGATCAAGATATCGTGGAACCAAGGTTTTGTTTTTCTTTCAATAACAGGGAATGATTGGAAGTTCCGCTATTCCGCCAGCTGTCTGTCACTGTCAGTCCAACACATATTTCTTACCGAAATCCCTCCCTACAGTGGTCAGTGTATCTCCTTAGTCATTGCGAAATCACGCTAACAACATGTTTATAAAAAGCTATACTTGAGATGGACACAAAAATTCGCAAGTTTCCCTTGTCGTCCCATCTTCAGTCGCCAACACAAGCGTCAGAGACAATTCGCACATGGTCTGCCGATCCCGCCAAGGCCATGCGACAATATTGTGCCGTGGCGGGAAGGGAATCAAGTCTGCACAGTTCTCGTTCACTGTTTTCGCGTTACTGATTTTTGTCTCGCAGATCTTTTGTATATTCACAGAAGCTACTTCGCACAAGCCATCCGACAGAAGTCCGAAAATCCCTTGAAACATGCCTACACGCCGTCTGTCCTGGCCACATACAGAAGCGCATGCCGCATGATATCGAGTCTCAAAGGTTTATACGTGATTCATCCAGTGGTTGCTGGTCGCGTCTGGTTCTTCTGGTCGGGAATATTCTCCGCCTGCGTAAGTGGATTTTGGATTCTGAAACCTATTAACTATGACACACGACCAACAGATTGTTCTTGGCGTGCTTGTTGTCGAAAGCCCGGGATGCTCTCTGGCGCAAAATGCGCTCCAAGAGTTAGATCAAGCTGTTGCACTGTATGATGAAGGATCCAGAAGCTGTCGTCCAACATCTAGTCTTGTACGAGGCTGCTCCTTACTTACTGTTGCTGGGACTGATTTCCTCTCTCTCTCAGGTTGTGCTGCAGAAGCTACTGTCGCGAGCCTACAACTCCTTGACCGCTCATCACGCAGCTGTCACTCAAAACAATGCAGGCGACGCTAATAGCCCAGACAGCCTTGAACTGCTAGGGGGCAGACAAATTGTCACCGATTCTGGAACCAGCTCTCCTGGCTCAAATGGTTCTGGCTCTGGTTCTTCACAGCAGTGGCACGATCAGACAACTAGCGAGGACTGCGTCGAGAGCTATATAGACTCTGGGGCGTCGATGGCCTATTATGATCGCCTACGCAACACAGGATATGACCAGACGAGAGACTATGTGACATCTGGTTCTGGCTCCGCCTTTCGCTCGTTCCGGGAAGGAGCTGCGTACATTCCCTCACCTGGCAAGAGGTTTCCCACCGATTCGTCCACAAATGCCCAAGCAATGGATAATGTGTACATGACCACCCCATCAATGCATCCATCACTCGAGCAAAGTCATCTAGTGGAAGTACCTTATGCGCAGCCTCCGCATTACCTACAACTGCCTCTTCAATCACTTCTTCAACATTGTCCTCCGCTTCAGCACGCACCTTCTGATCCAAGAATACTACAACAACATGCCGGACTGCCCCCTGAGCACAATACTGGCATTCCGCAGAGGACACATGCCGAACAATTCGCTATGTGCGGGCAAAATCAGGTCAGTTAGGTCAATTGCTTGTTGTTTCAATCCAGTGGCTGAATTTGCTTGAAGGATGGATTTTGGGGTGACTTTGTGCGACAGCTGGTCGACAACCCATGAAAACCCATACTTCAGTGCCGGGTGCTGTTACATCACATCAACATACAAGGTACAAGATGAGCGGTGCATCCTACGGGTACATAACATATGCAATGTATAATACATCTGTGTTACTGCTAGACAGCACTATTTGTCCTCATTGCGCTATGAAGTTTCCATTTTTGTTAATCCCTCTTCACCGTCAACACCCAGTTTGATTGTCCTAGCCGCATTGTCTGCCGTCTCCATCGCTGCCAAAAGAGTTTCGACATTGGGAGACACGACAAATCGTTTGTTCACTTCACCTAGGACACTCAGACGTTTGTTGGGCATGTCGAGGTGGACGGCATGTTGGAGGAACGAAGGTTGCGTCGCTGCCGTAACCTTTGAGGCTGTGAGTTTCTACGGACGGTTGGCAGAAAGGGATATTACAGACATCCAAGAGAATTCCGTTCCCAAAACGCATTTTGACGGCACCGCTCTGATACACTTCAAGCTGGCCAATGACGCCGTCAACCTTGGCTTCTGTGCCTCCATCTTTCGCCTTGTCACCAGATTCTGTAACAGCGGAGGTCCCCGATGCTGGGTGGGTGGGTGCTTTTGAGTCTGCCGCAAAGGTCACCTTTTTGGGGTTGGAATCCGATCCCATGGCCGTTGGATGTGCATCCACATCTATGGGAGTCGCGTCCGTGGGGGAAAACGCAGGAAACGGAGAGGGGAACTGGAAAAAATAGAGCCGTTCTTGACGAATATCTGGATACTAGAATGGGAGTGCGTTAGGATGGAAAACCGGCTTGAGGAGAGGCGTACATGGTTTAGGTCAGCTCGGAGAGAAAAGTCTTCGATAAGATCCTCGAGTTCTTCTTCCTCTTCGCTGTCACTGAGGTCAAGAGCATTAGCAGAGTTGACCTCGCCAATTACTTGGGTTTTGGGAGATTCTACGTTGGTAGTTAGGACAAGCTTGCAGTCACAAGTGTTCGGAGGATACCTTTGACTTTGATATTCGGGACCGCGTCCTCTTTCTTGATTCTATGTTTCTTCACTTTGTTTTGGTTTTTGTCTTTCTGCAAGCTCTCTGGGGCCATCCAATCCATCTTGCGCACATTTTCCATGTCGACGATCTCAACGCCCTCATCTGGATCAGAATAAACCTCCATATTGTCCTCATCTCCGCCCGCAGCTGATACATCTCCCCCCTCCCGCTCCTTTCCTTTCTCACTTTTGAGCGAGGGAGCCGCCGTATGAGAGAGTCCGGCGCCCAGGGCGGAAGTCGAAGATGAGCCGGGTCCGGTGGGCACGATTGGAGCGAAATTGGAGCGGGGAACAGAGCGCCTTGCGGAGCTACCTGCCATTGTTGGTCCCATTGCAAACGGGCCGCTCGCAGTCATTTCCACAGGCGGACGAGGGCCGGCACCTCTTCCTCTACCTCTTCCATCATCACCTCGGCCTCTGCCACGACCGCGACCACGATCCGGTAGAGCTGGTATTTGATGAACAGGAACTTCCTGTAGTGAATACTAGTGAATTTAATTGTGGCTGCTTGACGGTTAGGACAAACCGGTTTAACTTCGGGACTATAAGAACGGATTGTTCAGAGACTTACGCGAGTAGCCAGGAGAGACCACACTCACTCCTTCTTTCGTCTAGCTGGTAGTACTGGTACGAATTTGAGCTTCTGTGTACCCTGTCTGGTTACGTCTGTCTGCTTTTTAGCAAGGCTTGCTATTGCTTTGGGTGTGGATGGACCTGCTCCTGATGGAGAATCTGTGGAGTCTATGGAGTCGTTATAAGTGCAAATCTGTGAAATTGGGTAGATTACGGCGCACCAGATGGACGACCAGACATTTACAGTCAATGGTATCCAGCTATACTGCTTTGAGTCACGTGTGATATCGATAATCTCCTACGCGGCAACATCGCCATACCCAAATAAGACCGAATTTTCGGCAACGACCGAAGGGACCGAAATCGGTCTGCACGTGTGGGCCAGGCTGAGCAGGGCTAAGGAGGCGCCCGTCGCACCTCTCGAGAAGGCGTACCTCCACCATATGAAAGCCTGCGGCACTTGAGAGAAGGCATACCTCCACCATATGACAGGAAGAAGACCTGTGATGAGCAACAAAGTGCCGGAACGTCTGAAACTTTTCGAAGGCGTACATATATAATAGAGCCTGAGCGGCAACTCAATCATCACTTGGATTTGGCTGGATATGGACGCTTCGGAACATTCCGTGTGACAGTCCCAATTTAGTTATACCGTATACCAGTGCTCCGAGTCATCGATCTATAGGACATGGACCGTGATCAATCGTGAGATTATCTGTCGGAAGAATTGGCTTATCCACCAGATGGTCATCATCATTGCGATGATCCAAGTCGTCCTCAATGCTACACTGCTATACGCCGGTCCCCTGTACGATAAGACTCCATATCATACTTCTGCCCTAACTGGGGTTGCATGGGTCTGCGAACTACTTGAGGGCCACCCAGAACGCATTCACAATGAACTTGGGGTGCACAAGCATGTGTTCCATGCACTAATTAAGGAGCTACAGGACGCTGGTTACACAGCAACAAGGAATGTGACCCTGGATGAGCAGTTGGTGATTTTTCTCTATACTTGTGTGACTGGACTTTCCATCCGGCATGTAAGCGAATGCTTTCAGCGCTCGACTGATACAACATTGTGGTATGTGTTTATTTTATCATTTGATGTCATACTGATGTGTACAACAGTTACTTTCTGAAAATGCTTGTCTTCTTCTCATCACCCCCCTTCTACAACAAGAATGTTCAGTTACCGACCATCAATGAACCTGTCCCCCCCCATATTCAGGGAAATCATAAATTCTATCCCTTTTTCAAGAACTGTCTTGGTGTGATGGACGGTACTCATTTCGCCTGCAATGTGACTGCTGCTGAACGTCAAGCCAACCACGATCGAAAAGGTGCGGTAATGCAAAACTGCCTTGCAGCATGCAGTTTCAACATGAAATTTCTCTACATCTTTCCAGGTTGGGACAGATCAACGTCTGACTCCATCATGTTTCACAACGCTCGCGTTACCGACCTTCCAGTCCCACCTGGCAAATATTACCTTGCAGATGCTGGCTTTCCAACAACCACCAGCCTTATTATTCCTTTCCGAGGCTTGCACTATCATCTGGCTGAATGGGCGCGCGCAGACCTCAGGTACAGACTCAGGTTTTTATTTTGTTATA
>QLPF01002686.1:0-10535 GCA_003314045.1 Hygrophorus pudorinus
CGGGCTTGACGGGGCCCAAGTGACGTGCTTAGTATTGATGACGGTGTGATCAGATTCCAATGGAGTAATCTGTGGATTTAGTTTCGTGAGCGAGATCTGACGAGGAATCGTCCGGTACTTCAGCATGAGCAGTAATTTGGCAAGGCCAGCTGACCCCGACGCGGCTTCGAGGTGCCCGATGTTCGCTTTTACCGATGTGATGTGAAGGGGATTCGCTGCACTACGCCTAACGGCAAAGACACTGCGAATGCTCTCGAGCTCGTTGGGATCGCCTGCCACGGTGCCTGTCCCTGTGAGAAACGGATCAATTAAAGTTGGATGCCAGGACAACTGGACTAAATACTGACCGTGTGCTTCGACAACATTGACTCGTCTCGGATCAATTCCAGATTTTTCTACCAGTTTCTTGAACAGATCCGCCTGAGTCGGCGAATGAGGATGGGTGATCGAATGAGCAAGACCACTCTGATTCACTTCGATGCCTCGAATAACGCCCATAATGTTGTCGTTTTCGGAAATTGCATCCGATAAACGTTTCAGAACAAAGATACCACATCCTTCGCCACGAGAATAACCATCTGCGGAGGCGTCAAAGGCTTTACATTGGCCTGTGGGACTCAAGAAATGGCCACGGTCCAACCCTAGGAACAGCTGTTGCCGAAGTCAGCTGCACCCTCAATTTTAGTGGTAAAGACTGCTCACATCAGGGCTGGTAATAATGTTTACGCCGCCTGCGAGCGCGGCATTGCAATCATTGTTCATGAGGGCTCGGCATGCTTGATAAATCGCCACAATTGATGAAGAACAGGCCGTGTCGACTACAACTGATGGTCCGCTTAACTGCATTGCATACCTGCAAAGACTTTGGATATTAGATAAATCCATTAGTAGAACGTATCAAGACCTACGAGATGCGTCCACTGAGGAAGGCCTTAAGTGTGCCTGTGGGTTTAACGAGCGTAAGGTCTAATCCACAGACGGTGCCACATCCTGAGAAAACGTACCAGTACTGTAATAAACATCGATGTCTTCCCGTAGGTTCTGCACGTAATCCTGCGTGGCAGCACCAATATAACATCCAAAGGTGCTTTGCTGGAACGAAGGCGTCGCGTTCGGTACGTATCCGGCATGCTCCAAAGCTTCATAGGCAACGTGGAGCAGCATACGTTGCTGTGGGTCCATGCTCCTCGCTTCTCGGGGAGAAATTTGGAAAAATTTGTAGTCAAAGTCGTCGACGCCGTCAACGAAGTTACCGGTGTGGACCCTCATTGTGCGGCTTGTCTTCTCATTTTTCGGGTTGTTGTAAGTTGAGGCCTTGAAACGGTGTTCGGGAATCTGAAATTGGATACGATGAGTCGATGCCCCTGCAAGAGAAAAGGGATGGTCACTTCAGATATCATGTTAATACCCTGCTCAAGGACATCCCATAACTTCGAAACATTTGGGGCGCCTGGCATGTTGAGGGCCATGCCGACGACGGCAATCGGCTCTTGCTCCGGTAGTCGTGAATTGGTGACAACGACGGCAGCGTCAATGGAAGACGCTTGCCCATGAGGAAATGTCTTCTCCATACTCCGTGTGATTCCCATCCCAGGGCCAAAATTCACTAACCGGACGGATACGTTTGGGGCCGTGGATGTCACCAGCGAGTTCACCACAAGATCCCAATTAACCGGCTGTATAAGCAGCATATCAAGGACTAATCCTATTAAAGAACCTGATGAGATTCGATCGTCAAGAATTTCCCCAGTAAAAGTTGATCGAATAGGTATTTGGATATCGGCAAAGTTGGGGAAACGTATGTTACGGCGTAAAACATCCCCGAGAACATCTTCTCGCATTGCTGCGAGGACGGGGGCGTGATAGAGTGTGTCGAGAGTTGTATTATGGACAGTACATGTCGCTGGGATGCTCTTTGAGAACGCGAACAAGGTATCTGGATGACCAGATATTGTGACACATGCGTCGTCCGTCACGGCTGTGATGTAAAGCGATGTATGTGTGCCGGCGTCATTACTCTGGCAACAAGCATTTAGCGTACGTAAAGGGGGCATTGCGAATGGAGGAACCTCTTTATGGAAGGCTGCAATAGCCTCTTTTGCACAATTCTTGCCCATGCCAAGGAAGACAAGGCTCCAGGGACTTGTGGGAGTGCTCGACTCCCCATTCACAAATAGAACAGTTTTGCGGAGTATTTGTGCACGAATCCCTATCCAAAGAGCCAAACGATACGCCTCTATAGTATGGGTAATGTAGGCCATGGTGGAAAATGAAGTGCCCACAATGCAAGTCGGAAGAATGCCTGAAGAAAATCCTACGATAGCCATACTGTGGCCTTCGCCCCGTTTCAAAAGGTCGCTGAACGGGTTCATAGAGCCAGTCAGCGCGCCGGAGGCTTCAACAAACGCGAGATATCGCAGTGACTGAATTAGAAGTAGCCTTGTTCCAGAGATTACGGGGTTACAGCGATATCTCTCCGTCGGGATTGAGAGAAGAGCGTCTGGAGTCTTGAATTTAGCCATGTCAATGTCGATGTTTTCGAGGTCACGCGAAGATAGAGAAGAAAGTTCAGTGTGGAGCGATTGATAGCATGAAGAGAGAAGGAGCGAGCCAGCAGGCGACCTTGCATCGCGAAGTGCTTGCCAACGCGTTTCAGAAGAATTTGTGGCAATGATACCTTGCCCAGAAAATGTGAGAACGTCCAGCCGAGGAGGGGGGGGAGAAACCATGGATGTCAACAGAGAGATCAACCCTTCCTGCTGTATCTTATGGAGTGCACGTTAACCACATATGTCAAAATAACATTGCATGCGGAATGAGCATTTCCATTCGAAAGCCCGGAATCGGCCGTGAATCATCATCTGTCTTGAATCCATAAATCCGTGAACGGCAAGCATCACAGGGACAATGGGGAACGAGAGATCGTTTAAGGAAGCACAGCTATTCATCCTGTTGTCCCGTACCTGGGGCCTCCGTATCGTCGACGACTGGCGGCAATATTCAAATTATCGATCATTGATTGGTTGTATCATCTTTTATTTTGGTGTCCGAAGTCGAAAGACGCTGGGATTAACTTGAAACAAGCTGAAAAGAAGTTGCTCGGGTCGACACTGGTTAGAGAAATAACCTTCAGAATGCAAGTTTCACTGGTGGTGAAATGAACACGGATCGAATCCGATGAGTCAGCGTCGCTCACCTGGGCGAATTCGAAAGAACGGTCTTGAAGAACATTCACCGGAAACTTGTAACTTATCAACGAGTCACGCCGAGCGAACAATCGCGTTATATTTATGTCACATGCGCAAAAAGTGAAGTGCCTTGCTGATATGCAAATCTTACATATGTACATGTAAAATTGCAGAGGTTTTTGAAAGACGGCATGGTAAGTAACACGGTGGGGTGTGAGTAGGCTGTAAGCGGGTAAGACCGTCCTGCCAGTGCGACGTATATTACCCCCTCAGCACATCAACTGTAGCTCGGCGACCTTGTAGCTTATCAGCAATACATTAACTACTTCTTGCGGCTCGGTAACCTTAAGAAGCCTGCATCGAACTATTGATAACTACGACCTCCACAAGATGTTCAAAAAAAAGGTCGTGTAGCTCCAGCTCAAGACCTGTCGAACAGCGGCGAACTTGAATCAGCAAGTACGGGATAACAACGGATCGAGCTCGTTGTGACTGGGCTTGCCAGTGTGTTCAAGCTCGGAAAAGTCTAATTGACACTTACTGTCCCACAACTTCCAGAAGGGTTTCAAGTACCCTTCGATCCAGATCAATGTGAGTTTATTCCGTGATCTGCGGCCAAACACTGAACTCCAAGACTCAACTCGTTTCCGTGCAATGGAAGTCAGGATCAAGGATCAAGAACCAAGAACCAAGGGCGCAAACGAGCAGTGCTTTCAATCCTTGCATTGAACTTGAGAGCCTCGAAAGTATCCATCAACGGAATCGGTGTGCTGGAGTCCGGCTCCTACCAAGATGAAATTCCTTGAAATGGTTTGAACTTCTGAGTGTTCAATCCAGAAACGCCACGTGCATATTTCTGTGGCCGCCGAGGAACCCGATAATGCTCTGGGCAGAAGACTACAATTATAAGTGGGAGCGCAGTTTTCGGGGTGAGATAATATGACCTACGGCGGAAACGGGCACAAAGCTGAATTGAATATAAATCATGTGTCCGATGGATTGCGGACTTGTGCGAATCACTGTGTACTTGGTCAGAAGCCGTAGTTTCCGTCATATCAGACGAATCATCCTACACATAAAAACGAATGCCACAGTCATATGCAAGAAACCCAGGCTAGGTGGCTCACATAGCTAGCGTTGCGGCCATACCGAACTGCCGACATGATTTCCCTCGAAGCAACCGGACCACCACCCTGGTTGGTACAAGGTCTTGCCTCTTTGCTTCGACCCCGAAATTATCGTACCCGGTTTTCGTATCCTGCGGAGGTGAGGTAATCCTGAGCTCCCGTCACGTCCGTGAATCGAGTGCGGCTAGCCAACTCCGCTTTTGGAAGAATACCAATCATGCCGAACATCGGCCGAACGAGTTGGTTCGATGACTATGCAGCTCTAACCAATTTAAAGGGAATTCAGTAACCACATAACATATGATATCAAAGTCCCACAGAACAGATTTGGCGGTTTTGCCTCGTTTGGGATATTCTGAACCGCGGTCGGAGATCTTCGTGTAAGGTGAGAAGGCCAGGCAACATTGACAATGGTGAGTCCGGCCGGGGTAGCAATGCGGCTTATTAAGGAAGCAAGCGACAAGGCGTTATTAATAAGCAATTTGGCCAACTCGTTGGTGGTCATCGGGAATGCCTACGCTGATGAAAGCAAAAGATGAGGGCGCGGTAACTGTAAGGCGTGAGGACAATCGCCTGAAAAACGATGAGATATGCATTGAACTGTCGCAGCTGCAATAAGGGCAATCGTGCGGCTCCGGGGAAACGAAATTGGTTGTTTCGTTGACGTTTCGGCACAGCATTCGACTGTGTTCGTAGAATGGCCGTTCTGTTCAGACGGATGAAGTTTTCCTAGCGGGGTGCCACTTGGATAGGGAGAAACTCTGCTGCAGATTCCCAACGCACCTTAAGAAATGAAGGTGAAAAGTGTTCGGACAACTGCCACCACGTCGGACTTACTTTCGGACAACGATCGATTGATACGACATGAAAGCGAAGTGAACACACATCGGTTCCGCTCAGATAATTTCGCAACCGTAGAACTGCCGGTGCAGTATTAATCAATTCAACTCGCTGACAGTAGTAGTGCGAGTGTCGCTGGCAGCAGTGGCAGGCTTCTGCGAGGTTATGTCAGTCAGATTCCCACGTCGGAGTCAACTTCAGTCAAGTTATCGTTAAACCAAGTGGATCTGTATCATCATCTGTTCCACAAGTCACGGTTACCTTAATTTCAGATCGTCAGAGCTAGAGTCGTCGCACTTATTCTTTTCATACAGATATAAGTTCATCCTATCCGCCGAAATCGCCAAGCATAGTGATCACTGGCAGCCTACTCACTCTATGCTGCCATCGCGCTCAACCGTGCTCCGAGGCTGATCCTCATCCTGTCGCGATAGCTCTCGGAAAATATCGGTACGCCAGCCCGGACCGTGACTGGCAGTCTCTTCCCCGGTCTTGTCTCGGAAGTGTGGCGTAGCCTACGTGCTCTCTCTATTCACGCCATCTGTACCCGTCTATTTCCTTGCGCCATCCGTATGCCTTCTTCTATTTACCGGTATTCCTGTGGATCTGGTCGATTTCTTCTAGCTAGACCTGTCCAAAGCTTCTGCTGCGTATCAAGGTTCCCACCAGTGGACTCTTTTCTCGGTCATGCCCAGGTCAGTAGAGGAATGGGTCTCAGCGAATCAGATTAATCCAATATCAGAGTAATCCTCACCTTTGCACTGCCAGTGATTGTTCAAGTTGGAGACGCGAGAAAGCGGAGTGAAGACACTAGGCTAGCTCTTTATCTCCATCTCACTTAGCAGAATTACAAATCCGTATCGTTAACGGCAGTTGTTCGACTCAGCGTTCTGGAATTTTCGTTTTTGCCATTACCGTAGCTGTCCACTTTCACATATCGATCATGATCCACTCTGGCTTCCACAACTCTGGCGTCCCCTCTTCTCCCCCATTCTTCGGGATTATCGATTATCGATTGTCTTCGCCAACTCCCCGGAAGACGTAATCAAATGACGTTAATCGTGACGTTTGATTGAAGAAATAGGACACCACCCCGATGCTGAAGATGTCTCCGTCTTTCCCGTTTCTGGAGGTGCGTGTAATGCCAGTGGTTGGAATCAAAACTATGCAAGCTTTTGCCGGATTTACGAGACCTTTCAGCAGCATTATTCGTGGCAAAGATTTTGGGACTTCACGGCGTCGACGTTAACTACTAGCGCCCCACACCCTATGTCGGCAAACACAACTGACTAAAGATGTTCTTCGCTTTCAATGTCAACCCTCGAATGGTTAATGTGTGTACAGTTATTTTTTCGCCGAAAGGTCGCTACGCCGAATGGCTTCTCTCTGTAATATCGTCCAAAGTTTCATGGATTAAGAAGGCCCCTCCCGTCCTGGTCCCGGGCGGAATACTCCGTATCACGGTTTGGTCGGAAGCGAGATGATCTAACGAATGAACTGAGACGGTTCACGCTCACTACAAGCTATTAGGTAGGGATTCCGACGTGCCCTATCTTTAATATTAATGTCACACTAGGACGCACGGCTATGTCAATATATGCTTGTCGCCATTCCAAACTATCTACGGGAACGCGGTCGCTGTTCAAGTTCTTGCGAATAGTGTTACAAGCACTCCGAGTCCTTAGGCTCAGTTATTTCTACAACTATTCCGCCGCTACCGAACTAAGACGGGGCGGCGGCGCCGATGGATTTCCAACAGGTTTGGCCTGGATTTACATGGGCGGCAAGCTCGTAGGCAGGTGGAATATCATACTCGGAAAGTTTCATCTCACTCCATCCTCGCGCCCCCCCCAGCCCTAACACATCAATCTAGTCAGCTCCACGAGTTCCTCTAGAAACACAATGCCGTCATTCCTAGCTGTACACATACGATCAGTGCCCAGTTTGTCCAACCCACGAAAAATAGTAAATTCTCCTTTCCAGTTCAACTTGGGTCCAACAGGCACTCCTTGGCGCTCGAGGACCTGTGCACTTGGGGCGTGCCTTTCATGACGAGACCAGCGGAATTGACCGGATTTGAACGGTTTAGAGTTCTGTAACTTGATCCATTGCGGGAGCCTGCCGAATGTCGACAGGCCTGAAATTTCTGGAACTTCGACCACTTGACGAATAGCGCTTCATTTCGGATGCTCGAGGTGGTGTGAAATTCGAGCTGAAGCGAAACTACTGTATTATAAGACTATTCTCGACGGATTCCGACCTCGGTCCGATACTATTAGTGGTACGTAATTGCCCGGTAATGCTGTGCCGATCTGGCGCATTTTCCACTCTAATCTCGATCTTAGTTGATCTCCCGCTCATACGTCAAAATATCGGTTTAATCATACGGGCGCGGTCTGACGCGCCATGACTGGATATGGGCGCCCAAGCTAACGGGAGATGGTAGCACAGGCCGGCGAATAGCCAAGCGAAGTTGCCTTGTAACTGCATGTCAGTCGTTATCTGTTATTACTGCGTTGCGACAATGCGGCCCAGTCCTGTTTTCCAGACTATGGTCTAGGCGTCGCGTACGTTATTTTCGTCGTGTGAAATTACACGGTTCTGATTTTATTAGTCGACTCTTCAAGCTTCAAGCTTCAAGTTGCGCGATAAAAATTGCAGACTATACAAGAACAAAACGACTCTTGGAAGCCTGCTGACAACTAATGTAATAAACTGGGTAGCATTCAATATTCAATATTCAATGACCACAGATTCAGATAATAGCTGACAGTTTCTGCCAGTTTCTGCAGTATCATGGCAATTTTTAGTAAAAATTTCGTGTCAGTCTTCTACAAACGTAATGACATCCAAGTCCGCAGACGTCGGCGCGTACATTTTTTCATGTATAAGACATGTTTTAAGGTCAGTGGAAAGCTCCCACGGCCCTGTTTGGCTAGATTCTGGTGAACATTCTTCTGGCTTCACAGCAGGCAAGACATGCACGATAACTCGAAACGGTTACTTGGCGATTACCTACTGGCATGTGTACAGTAGTATTATCTGATCTTCCAAGTCGAATTCTTGGTTGTGTCCCCGGTATACTTCATGGCATGACGTTGGGGCTTCAATTGACATGCCTGCCGCTAGGAGTCTAGGACGGCGAACATTATCTGCGACGGCCAGTTTTTGTTTCCATGCGAAACCTGTGGGACTGAGGTCATGACGGGCATTGCGTTTTAACGGCGATGACACGTACTGGTACATGAGGCTCCGCCTTGATCGAACATTGATCCGTCACCCAGCGGCGAACAGACATGGGTGTCACGGTGGTAAGCACCGGTAAGCGTGAATCCATGTGTCAAGCATGTCATTATATGAGACGTTCGACTTATGAGGGGATGCAGTGCCAATTGAGGTCACTGATTGTGTCAATTAGGCCGAAGGCCGAAGCCTAGTAGGGCGCGACCGTGTCCAATCAATTTGGCTTCAGGCAAACTTGCCATCCCGAAAACCGTCTCGGACAGAATGATATACTAGGCAACTGGCATGGTTGTTTTAATTTGGTTTCCGAGGTCAATTGTACGCCCCCGGAAAGATGGCGGGTGAAATCATAGCTTCTGGTCTAATCGATGAAATTACTACTGTCGTGAGACTTGCTGACAAAGGATCCCTACTTTGGATTAGGTAGCTCGGCGTTCGGTGTACCAGTATCTCTCTTCATCGTGATTTGTGAGTTGACACTAGCAGCGGTAGGTTCCGTGAAACTCAACCCAGAATTTCGAACAGACGAAAGTGGTAGTAAGTCCTACAAGGACACCTCATATCGTCGTTCACCGTGTAACGTTGTGCGCACGGCCTTCACAAGATAACGACAGTAACGACAGGGTCGTTAATTATTCCAACGATACCGGGTTTTTCCACGGAACCGATATCATATATCATATAGGTGTCACTTTACCTCCACATCTGGATTCTTTATCTCCGAAGCAAGCCATCTACATGCTTAACCAGACTACTTGGAGTAAATGTATATTTTGGAAATTCCTCCTCCAGGGAAGCGACTTTGTGCACAAAATACTTCTCGATCGTCCGGACCGCACCCCCCTCGGATGAAAACCTTACGTCCCGATTTTGTTTGGTACACCCGAATTTCTGTCCAATTTGATGAAGATTTGATCACATCTCGATGCTTCCTACAGTGTATTAATCACACGGCGCTCTGCAGTATGCGACCGTTTATAATTCGGCGGCATGGCAGAGCTGAACTTCTCACTCACCCACAATGACAGCTACCCCGCAACACCATTCTTCCACTAAAGCTTCGTCTTCTTTGGCGCACCCAGTTGATTTCAAAGCTAACGGGCAGGTGTCCCGGATGCGCTCACACAAGGGCAACATGCCGTCGTTGCCTCAGACAAAGTATTGTTCCCTGTGCCCTGCTAAATTCACTCGCACAACGCATCTCAATAGACACCTACGGTCACGTTAGTGAATATCTGCCTCTGTTCCTTATTTATTTTAACGATGTTCAAATCAGATACCAACGAGAGACTGCATCGTTGTAACGTAAGTTATGCTTGATATGTGCTCCGTGTGCCCATTCTGAAGCAATTTATAGACTTGCAAGTCGCAATTTACGCGTAGCGACCTTCTCACCAGACACAAGAGGACCTGTGGGGACCAGTACGTTCTCATTTCCACAATTCTGGATAGATGTGAATGCTCAACTCCCCTCAGCATTAATATCAATCGCTCGCGACGGAAGTCGTGTCAAGCTTGTGCGGAATCGAAAATCAAGTGCGATCTCCAATTCCCGTGTTCCAAATGTTCGTCCCGTGGACGCCAGTGTATCTTCATCAACGATCCAGTTATATCAAGGAACAAAAGATCCCAAAAGGCAGCTTCCGGTTCTGCGAGTTCAACATCCGTTTCGAGCCCGTCAGACGCGACAACACCAACGACAGCATCGCCTACATCTCTCACAAGCCCCCTGCGTCCTTCCCATGACAGTCCCGATCCCTTTATTTCCGTCGCATCTGACGCCCAACACGGCGGATTTCCTGGAACGACACCCTCCAACGTGCAACTTGATTTTGCATCCTTCGACTTTTCGGGTTCTTCTGGATCTTCATCTTCCTCCTCCGACGCTTCCCCGCGTTCTGACATCTTCGAGTCCTTCTTATATTCGTCAGATATCGGGCTAGACACCCATGAGCTGAACTCTCACCTCGATGCGATGTTATCAATCGACATATTTGAGCCATTTCCAGACCAGTCGCTTTCATCTTGCACAACAGATTCTCAGACTTCACCTGCCGCGGCGCTCGGAGATCTTACATGGATGGATAAATTGGACGGCCCTAATTTTCCACAAGACCGTCGTGGCAGTGACCCGTTT
>QLPF01002690.1:0-39690 GCA_003314045.1 Hygrophorus pudorinus
ACCCTCAGTCTTTCCCTACATATGCAACCACTATTTTCAAACTGATCCACTCATTGGATATCCGGCCTCCTCTGTTCTCATGATCACGAACGACATCAGCATTCATTCGCCGTCACTATTCGCTGTCGTCTTTGCCATGTCCAAGATATCAGCCTCTCAGGTTTGTGTACCTTCCGAGTTGTAATACCTCTATACGACAGTATTCTATTCACTTTTCTCGCTATGCGCAAATATTCTTAGACAAAATTCCCGAAGGATTGTGCGTGTTCCTTCTGTGTTCGTGACGTTCTCCCGTCGCCTGTCCTGTAATTCTGTGTTTCGATACAATACATTGAATCATTCATTACTACAAGGTGGAGTATCCTTTAGCCTTTCGGGTATCACAATTGGGTTAGCTAGAATCACCGAGAAGGTTAATATTGAGGACCCCAGCCTATGCAAATCATAAACATAATAAAAAATGCACAGAGATGTTGATTCACTCACCAGCATAGATTGTTGCCAGATTGACCGGATCTGTGGCTTCCGCGATGAGCTCGTTGACTGTGTACTCGACGCTGAGCGCTTTATCTAATTTACGGGCTACAGAAGACAGGGCGCGATCCGCAGCCTCGTCTGCGGTGCCACTGGACATGTCGATTCCAATACCCAAGCGCACTGTACCATGTGCTGTGGAGTCTGTGGGTGTGCCTTGAACTCGTTTGATTTTCAGCTCACTTGCTGTCCTGTCAAAATGTAGGTAAATATTTGAATGCATCACATAAGGCGCGAGAAAGACCAGGAGTGCAGAGGATCGTGCTTGAACACTTCCAAGACCGTCATGATGACTTCCGAGCCTTCGCGTAGGACGCGAAGAGTCTCCTCTGCGCATCGTTGGAAAACACCTTGCGTTCCAGATGTTCCCATGGCATCGACGATGTCAGCAGTCATTCGGAATGGGACACGCTCGGGTACTTTGAGGAGTTTGCCCTAAAATGAGTTGAAGCATACGAAGGCGCTGAACTATGTACGAAACTCACTTGATCAAATGCTATGCCCAGATCGATGTGCACAACTTCCCCAGTGACATTATCTATCAATATATTAGAAATATGGCGGTCGCCCAACCCCAAGATATGGCCAACAATAGAGGTTGTTGCGATACTACGACTATATTTCAATCGCATGGCAAACCATGATATGGGGGTTTTGTGCCTTTCAGTGAAGTAGTGGCGCAACACGGGCTTGAATCGCTTCCGAATGTCTAAGAACAGGGCAAGGAGGGGTTCGACATCGTCTCCACCTTGCTTACGTTGGTCAGAAAGTAGGGTGTTAGTCTCATTAGGGGTCATGTCATTCGGTCGGTATCTAGATGAAACGTCAGGTCCTATTCAACGAAGAAGGAAATATTCACGTACTTTTGATGTGCTTGGGGCAACCAACCCTGTAAAGGCGATGTATTGCCCACGAATTCCAGAACGCCGGCTTGGGCGGCCAAAGGAACGACTTTGTAGTCACGGACACTGAGGTTGCGTCGCCTCGTCTCCCTATCTCGACGAAGCACGATGTTCACAAGATAAAACACTTGTTCCATGACTGCATCTTGACGCAAGTCATCACCGCCTTCGCCTTTGAACTATACAGTGCAATTCATGAAACCAATTGTATCCGATTCCGGGGGCAACTCACTAGCTGTTTGTACTTCTCGCCGTCGCTACCATAGCATATACTGATTTTTGGTAAATTGATGCCGCCGGCTGTTTCAAAAGTACTTTCGTAACGGTCTATCCAGGTGCAGTTATCATAGCGCAACGTATGATCCAGTGGTGTGTGGATTGTTACTACTGGTACCCGTGTATTTCCGATTTTTAGAATCATAAGATCGTCAGGGACCTTGAACGGACCCTTTTGCTTCCCTTTATATCGTTTGTCGTCTTTGATTGGGTACTGAGCCCATTGAAGGGAAGCGTTGCAAATGTTTTCCACCGCGCGTACTCGCTCTCCACTTGACGCGTGACCACGTAGTCGATCGAATATATCACCTGCGGCAGCACTGCGTTCTGTTTGTGAAGCCGCAGGGTCGTGGCGACTAGACTGTCTTCTACTTGCGGCTGGTCCGCTTGGCCTCAGGCAATAAACTTGATATAGACTATGAAAGGGGTGTTCTTGACACATGCGGATGACCAAACTCTGCAAGTTCTCCTGATTTTTAGGTTGCGCGACAGTTTGGGATTTCGATAACCGCGCAGAAAGCTGATGAGCAAGGAACACAAATTTCCGAGAAGGTACGCGATCCAGGGCGACGCGTACTTTATCCTGGAGAGGCAAATTTTCAAAGTTTGAAAACCAGAGGGAACATAAGCGGATCGTCCCGTCATCGTCAAAGTCGTCGGAGGTCTGCAAACAGAGGGAATACATGTCGATGGCTTGTTCAAGAAATGCATTTCGAGCTCCATTATGTCGCTGAAACGACTCCTGATCGTCCCTCAACAAGGTTCGCGCTTTTCTTTGATCACTGGTCAGTTCGATATGTTCCTTTGATCCCATCTGCGTCCGACTGATCTGATCCTGGCGTCGCCTGATTTCTTGTGTTTTGCGGTCAACGTACACTTTCCATCGGATGGCATCGGGCGACTTGAGAATAGCGTGGTACTGTCGTTCAGCGAATGCAGCACACTGGTGATAGATAGCGGCACATGTAGGATCAAAAGTGTCGGGGCGCGTCACCTCGACGCCAGCCAGTGATGTGGCGGGATCGAAAAAGTGAGCCAAGATATCCGTTGGTTTCTCCAAACATGCCTCTGATGTCCAAGCACCCTGAAAGAACTCCTCTTGAGTGTCGACAAAAAATAATGAGAAACGCGGCTTACCAAACGGGCCAGCAATAACGCTTTCTTTTTATCGTCTATTGCATCTTGCAAAGGTACCTCCGCATCGGGGCGAATAACTAGGTCCTTTAGGAACTGAACAGCCAGTTTCTGTTCCTTCTGGAGCCACAAGACACTGGCGAATTCTTGAGACACCTCAAAGGTTGGGATTTTTTCCAGTTTTTGAGCACGAATGATAGAGTTAAGCGCAATCTGAAACTGACGAGCATCTCGAGCGGCCTCCGACAAACGGACGAGACAGTTCTTCTCCACGTCTATCAAAACGCGTGCGAAAGGCGCTACGAGGGATCCAATTTGCTCACGTTCTTCTTTCTGCCTGACAGAGCGAATGAGCGAAATCCGAGTAGCCATTATGTTCTCCAAATCGGAAAAACTGAGTTGAATTGTAAATCACCATTCATACCAGCGATTTGACAGTACTTACTCGAAATCAGAGTCCAAATGGATCAAGTCAGACCAATCTCTAATATCAAGATGCTTCGATCTCAACCGATTTTGGATCGATATCTGCTTCCAATGGGTTACTTGACTGAGACACATCAGACTCTGGGCGACTTCGCGTATCTCCGTATGATTTTCGGCACCTAGTTCGCGAAGTCGTCCCATTTCTTCGGACAGCGCGCGACGAACAACGCCATCAACAGTTTGCTGATCACGTTCGCGATAAATTGCTCTTAACGCCAGGTATAGCGAAGCACCTGTAATTTGCGTGTCTGTCTGATCCGGTAGATCCCAAGTCTCGGTGCGCCAACCTAAATGGTAGCTCATGCTAGATGCGTTAACCATGGACCCCGCTCCAATGGAGGAACTGTGTAGGCTCTCTATGGCGAGATGGTCAAAACCAAATGAATGGAATGACTGTAGTAAGCCCTCCGTTTCATGAGGGTCCATACTGCCGGCCTCCAATGCGGCACCATGGAAGCGAAATGCCTTTTCCCATTGCTTCTCGTGGTGAAAGCGCTTGATCAAGAAATGGCGGAGATCCTTGGTTTTAATACCATAAAATCCATCTGGTTCATCAATATGAGTATAGATGTCGAACAGAATTTTCTCCGCGATAGGGTCTTCGGCTTCTTCAGGACTTCGGTACTCTGACGCCAGTTCGAGAAATAAAAGTGCTGTTGTATACGCACCACAGGTGGTCGCGCTTCGAGCGAGTAAGGTGAAGTCGATATCGAGCCACCGGTCATGTGCCAAAGCATCGTTGAAATGAAGTGGCCGGAAATTGCGCAAATGCAAAACTATGTCAACGATGGACCGAAAACAAGACGTACTGGCGGTTTCAGAATTCAAGACAGAGGTAAAGTAGCTAGACAGCAATGTGCGGCAAGACGCGCCGCCTCCCCTTTCCTTTGGAGTCTCGGCATGCAACATGGTGTGAACGAGCACTGGTAACATTTGTTCGGCAAAAATTATGTCAGATCGCAACATAGAAGTAAGCTGCGCGTAAAATGTATCAGTTGCAGCGAGAATATCGCTCAACAATGTGGTGATCATGGCAACCCATTTAGGAAAGTCCGTGGTCACGTCAAGTCCAGGCTCTGAGTTTAATTTCACCAGCTCGTTCATGTCACGAAGTGGCCGAGTTCCAGGAGTATGACGATAGGTCTGGAGGTATTCCAATTCAGTTCTATGTCCAGAAGGCCAGAACTGAAATTGAGAAATATCGGAAGTCGAAACCGACATCAGGAGCCGCAGGGTTCGATAAGCGACATGAACTTGAGACGCAGCATTGCCATCGAGCATGGCGAGTAGAGCGATAGTAATGGAATACTGAGGAGAAGTGTCGTCCCCGGCATTCGGGCCTTTCTTTCTGTTACCACGGCGATGTCTGGCCTGAACCGTTTGAAAGTTTTCTTGATCACTTCCGAAGCTATCTATGCGACCTTTATTCAAGACCAAGAGGGCAGCAAATGCGTCGACATCCTCGTCCTGCAGCTGGTTCGCTGGCGGGATACACTCCTTCAAGCGCCAGAAATCAATCTTCGCAAACTCGTCTTCATCATATGCTTTCAGAACTGCAAGGCCATGCAACCTCCTCACCAAGCGGAATTTATTAGACGAGATAAGGACGTCGCCAAGAACAGCAGAGAGGCTCTCAGACGTTATGTCTTCGTAGATTTCGGCTAATTCGGGAGAAGGTTTATGTGGCCAAGCAGGGAGTGCTTTGGTAACCTGACTTCTGTGTGCTGGGATTTTAGAGAGGGCGAACGCCTGTCCATCTATCCAACGGAGAAGGTCATTGCCCATATCTGCAATGGCGACATCCTGGGTATCAAGGGCATAATCATGGGCCAAGCAGCAAATGCGAATGAGGACGTCGGGAAGACGAGGGTCGTTTTGATTTATCCTGCGATAATGAGTGAAGGCCCACTGTAGAATGGATTGAGCTACTCGTGCGAGATCAGACTGTGCCATTAACGACGTCGCCCCATGCATGAGCGTATGCAAAAGCGTCGGCTCATCGAAGACCTCGTTATGAAACGCCGTCCAGAGAGAAATGCTGTTTACCAAGCGTATTTGCTCATTGACCAAAGGTGAACGCTGGACATCGGCAAAAAGTTCGTGCAAAACATGGTATGCCGTCGCCTTCGTATCTAGATCAGGCAGTCTGCTCGTGAACCAGTTCAAGGCTTGTAAGACAGTCACAGCATCGAAAGTGGGAAGATTGGGCGAATGAGTTGCAAAATCGTCTGCTCTTCGATAACGAGCCATGGCCTGAAAGGCCCGAGCAGCTTTCCCCGACTTGTCAACAGATCCCAAGGCCTTAACTAGGGTACCCTCCTGAGAGAAATCCTGATCACCAAGCGTACGGAGGATTGCTGCAACAATACCATCCACGTTTTGCTGTAGAAGATCGTTGAAGGTTCCAGCTTCGTTGCCTGGTACCGTTTTAGTCTTCAGAAGGTGGTCAAGGCCCCTGGCTAACTCCGGATAACCCATGTGCTCGTCGATCCAGGAAACGATCTGAAAGCCGACAATATCTCCAAAGCATTCGCTGATTCCTTCTGAAGGTAACTTCTGTATTACTTTGCAGTGGTTCGCAAAAAGCTTCTGACCATGGGCAATGGCCTCAGGCTTCGGCCCTCCTGCCAACACGTTTGTCGGGGTAAAAGCACGGAATGCGGCCGCTGCACATTCTTTGCGATCCCGGTAGCCCAGCAGACGAGGTGGAAATTGAAGGAAGTCTAAGCCAGCTTGTCGAATAGAAAATGCGATCTGGGACGCGTAGGCCTCAAAGAGTACCGAAACAGAGGTTAAACCCATTCTTTCTGAGACACCTGACAGGATCGCCTCCACATGGCGGGTATATAGCTGACTATGGAGGCAAGTTTCCAACAAGTGCCAGTATGGACCGCGTCTGACAGCAGAGCTCACAACCATGATGTTCCCAAGGGAAAGCAGGCGAGTGAGAACATGTTCATAACTAAAGGAAATATGATCATGAAGGTGCAAAAATCCTATGAAGGACAACAGTGCGTACTCGAGGATATTTAATGTCAGCGATCTTTTGATCGTGTCATATAATAATAGAGGGTCTTGCCCAACCGTACGAGCAATAGCGAACAGGCGGGAATTCGCTACCGCAGCGCGGAAACGAACCCGAATATCTTCGTCGGCCCCCAGACACGGTAGCATCGCCGCTGGTAAGGTTTCGATTTCTCCCCCGTCCCGTTCTTGCGACCAAACGACCTGGAATGGATCCTGGGCAATGTACCTGTCCAAAAAACAGACCACGCGATCTCGTGTCTTCCAAGATTGTATTTTGTTAGACCTCAGCACGCCGGAAATCCACGCACACAGAGAACGAATGTGATCGCCGACTTCACTATTCGCCACAGAGGTTTGGAACCACAGATGTAACGTAGAGTCCAAGAAATGTGTGACTAACAGTTGTAGTCTCTCGCTCTTTGCGTATTGGTACTGAGGCAGGAGGTCTGCGAATTTGTCTAGAAACATATCAAGATTGTTGACATTCAGATTTAATGTCCTCTGGCGCACTTGGTCGAAGAGTATCGACGCCACGAGGAAGAACTTATTATCGCAGCCGAGGACGAGCTCAATAAGCTCTTTATCGCGAGTCGGCTCTCCTGAAGAGGACTGTAGGATGGGAGCGACAGTGAGGAACGACATACAAACTTCGACGATGCAACGGTTTGCGTTATCGTCCTCTGCCTGCTGATGGAATTCTGGATACTGTTGCGTGGTTCGGATCGGACCAAACCCGTCCTTGTCATCTGTGTCCATCGCTTGCGGGGTTCGAGAATCCTCAGGACGTTGCCCCACAATGTAGCGAAGAACGTCCTTTAAGGTGTTCATCACAAGCCCAAAAATATCCTGAACCTGTCAAAAACGAACTTCAGGCTATATCCTGTATAATACATGCATCACACAGAAATACACTCACATCCGCACTCTGCCATATAACTCTCTGAAATTCACGTCGCAACGCCTGCACTTGATTTCTCCTATTGTCTTCATCCGAGATCAATGCCCTCAGTGTCTGCGCCTTGATTCCGGTCCCCGTATCAGGAGGTAATATAGCCTCCCAACGGCGCTCGCCCCTCTCTTCATCTCCTGTCGAAGTTAATGGCTCCAACCCAAGCAAAATGAGTGCTTTCTCCTCAGAAGTCCACCTCGAATCGGTTAACAATGGTGTAACAATCGATACGAGCTTACAAGCACACTGAACCACGCGCCTATTCGACCGCATCCCGTTTAGGATGAGGAGAGACTCGAACGACAGAGCTATGACGGCCATATCGAGCGAACGACGGGCCCTTTCAGCCGTAGGATGCGCGCCTGCCTCTTTGAGCGCGTCCCATTCAAAGACCAGTGCTTCGAGAGATTTGAGCATAAATGACGATACCTTCCGTTCGCGTCCACGGGGCTGGACGAGCTCACTAGAAACGATACTGACTCCAAGAGGAAGTGCCGTCCCGGCTGCCAATGTACCACATTTCTCCAAAGGCTTTCTAAAGCGAGGTAGCCGTCCGTTCAGCAAAAAGTCCCGTATGACTTTCGTCTTCCCCTCGTTCACCATTGTCTCCGTAATAGGACACTCCGGTAACAGGACCCTCAAAACCAAATCACTCCTTTTCGAAAATCCACATATACTTTCCAACAACACAAGTGTATCCCCGATCATATGTGTTGGCATCCTCGAGCTGCCGCCACCTACAACCATCTGCCCATCCTCGACTTTCCAGCTATCCACAAGCCAGCTAAGGACTTTCTCCTCTAACTGCATCCGAAACAGTCTCACATCCTGACTTGCAACCTTCAAAAACTGAGCTAGGAATACACAGACAGAATCGTAAGGAAATGCAGGGCCTTGGACGTCCAAATCTTTTGCGAGGGTCTCGATCTCGAGCAGAACACGCTGAGAGGTGAGCAAACGTTTCGCGTGAAGGAGAAGGGTATAGGCAGTGTGACACGCTGCACGACAAACGGCGGGGACATTTGCTCGGCGGATGGCGTGTGTCCAGATAGGGTCCCAGGTCGTTGCATCTCGTGTGCGCCGGTCGTAAGTGGGCAAGACCTGGGAGGTAGTAGATTGGAGGGGACTGTCAGCGTAGACGATGGCTGCATAGCACAAGAACGTCCAAGATTGGATGACTCCGATGTCAGAGGAGACAAACTGGAGAAGAACGCTAACGACTTCTTGTTGAAGGCTATCATGTAGGACAAGCCAGTGCCTGTCAATGAAAAAGAGAAGGATCTGGAGGTGGTATGCGCGGACATTGGGAGATGATTGCGTTCGTATTGAGTGGAGCAATGAAGTAATCGGGTCTTCAAACCGGGTGCGTTTGCCCGCGTTCTTGCTGGTCACAGAATGGGTAGATTCCGAAAGCTGGAACAGCTGCAGTGAGAATAAGCATTAGTTTATGGCAACAACTCATTAGAATGCAATTCACCTTTTCAGCACAATCAGCCTGTAGCTCAAGAATCGCCCAAGCTAAAGCTTGACCTGCATCAAAATGCCAACCCGCTCTAAAGGTGCTTGCAATAAAGGCATCACGCTCACGCGCGTCTGCGCCTTCCTCGTGACCGGATACAACCTCTAGTCTCAAAGACTCAAACGACAGTCCATCGACACCCCAACGGCTCTCCGCTTCTCCGTCCAACAGATACCAAAGCCTGCCTATACCATCCCCCCAGCTGCAGTTCGCAGCGATTCCCTCTTGGTCAGCTATGACGAAGGGGAATAAAACTCTGAGGACGGCGACAAGACCTTCCTTCATGCCTTTGTTCTTTGTTCCCCACAGGCCTACTAGGCCATCCCAGGCCCCACGAGCAAAAACTTCGACGTCGTGTTTCTTATTTAAGGAGAGGTGGGAAAGGATGGCTGACAGCGACAGGAGGTAGTCGTGGTGAAGGGACGTATCTGCAGGATAGAGGTCAAGGAAACGTTGCAGGCGACGAAGGATTGCGGAGGGCAGATAGAAATAATCGGGTGACAATAGGGGTGCTGACGGCGAGCGCAATAGGACGGCGAGAAGCGATGTGAACTCGATTTGTTCGAGGGTGACAGACCGCGGCCTGTGCGACTTTTGTGATGTGTATGATTTGGAGGGCGGACGAGTTTGGGGAGTTGTACCACCATCCCGTCGTCCTCTCTTCTTTGAATGTATAGCGGTTGAAGTTGACGGCAAGTCCTCGTTGTCATCTTCACCCTCGTCGAGATCATCGAGGTAAAGTGACTCTGAATCGTCCATTTCCGTACCGGGAGCCGTGCTCACCTCGCGTTCATCATCTCCATCATCCAAGCTCTGTCTCATTGGATCACCAAGAATTACGTTAAAAGCCATCTCAACCATTCGAACCCAAGTATCCGCATCCAGTCGTTCCGAGTGTGGTGCCCAGCTCACCAAGCATTTTAAGGCCTTGATGTAGTCCAAAGCAACCGGTGCCAGTAACTGGCCCTGATGGATCATAGTCTGCAGCAAGTGCGCCAGGAGGCCCCTGGTGACCGACTTGTTCATCCTATCCACACTCCTCTCGGTCAGCCAACGCACGGCTGCCGCCACATCATTGAGTCTGCGTTGAGCTGCTTGGCTGGTACTGGCGGCTCCCTTGCCCTTCTTGGTAAACGTCGCGCGTTCACTCGATACGGCGGTAAAGAGAGCCTGGAATAGCACAAGCCAAGCGCGTCCGTCGCCAGATTTATCCAGGTGGCGAACAGCGGAGTCATGCTCAAAAGTGGACCGCAGAGATGCGAGGCCCGCTTGACGTTCCTTTATCTTTTCGCTTTTGAGTTGCTGCAAAACAGCTAACAGGTTGGGAGAAGTCGACATTAGGATTAATAATTTGTCTTGGACTGGGCCACAAGCGATGTTTGGATCTGTTAGAACCAAGGGTCCTTACCGTTCCCTCGAGTTCGACAGAAAGTTTATAGGGTTTCGTCGCAGAACGGATGGCCACCAATGTTGGAATAAGTTTTGCCTTTAATTACCAGCCAGAAGGTCATCATATTTATGTGCAACTCTGCCGTTCTGTCAAACCACAGAGTTTGTGTTTAATTTCCGACGCAAAAAAGGTGACAGACTGCCAATCCCCGGAGATGTCATAAGTCTGGGCCTAATAGTAGGGAGTAGGCACGGCCGTCAACTGATTATTGGATGTCTTCTGACAGCTTCCAGGTGCTTTGTCCAGTGATATAGTCAGTGGATCCGGATAACCTTTTATTTGTTATTTACATATTGTTTGGCTTGCATCTACTAACCGGCACGTGATACGCGATACTGACGCGTAAATCCAACGCGCACCGTGATAACTCTAGACGCAACGTCCAAGTCACCATGTCAAAGACTTCCAAGTCAGCACTGTCCGGTCTAAAATCCATTCAACGGGACTTTTTAACCACATCTCAAGCATCTCAGCCCGCCGAACTCGATGCTATCAGTTGGCCACTGACACCAGAGCAAAAACCACTATCAGGCATTGAACAGAGACTGAAGGACATCCAAGACGCGCTTTCCGGTAAAAACGTATCTTCTGAGCGCGTTCTTGCCAATTCGTCGTCTCAACTTATCAATAAACGCCCGGCCTCCACTGTTGACGCACCACAGCCTACGAAAAAACCCAGGCAGCTGCCGCCATCTTTCCATGAACCTCCTCATAAGGCCCCCATCAGGAGAGCTTCTGTGCGACCGTCAGCCAGCACATCCGTTCCGAATGGCGCCCCCGCCGCCACGAAAGCTGCTCCCTGGACTTCCAAGTCCAAAGTGGCAGCCGTCTTTCTTAGCCAGGAGCAGACCCAAATTTTGAAACTTGTACAAGAAGGTCATAGCGTTTTCTACACAGGAAGTGCCGGTGCGTATTCTTTTATCAGCCACGCATACATGCTATTTTATATTTGATTTGGTAGGTACTGGAAAATCCGTTCTGCTGCGCGAGATAATAAAGACTCTCCGGAAGCAACACATAAAATCCCTCGATGCTGTTGCTGTTACCGCTTCTACTGGTCAGTTTTCTCGCTGCCATCTCGCCTCAATATTCCAAACTTCTATATGTTCTCTTCAGGCATAGCCGCATGCAATATTGGCGGTGTAACAATCCACTCTTTCGCTGGCATCGGTTTGGGCATCGAGACCGCTGAGGCATTAGCCGTGAAAATCAAGAAAAATAAGAAAGCGAGTGCAAGATGGCTCAGGACGAAGGTCTTGATCATCGACGAAGGTATGCTGTGATGGTTATGTTTGGATTTGCTCTAAAGGTAGTTCTGAAACATGTAGTGTCCATGGTGGATGGGGATCTCTTTGATAAACTTGCGACCATTGGGAGCATCTTGAGGAAGAAATCCGAGCCGTTTGGGGGCATTCAGGTTTGTCCTTAGGGTCCCGGTACAATTCGTCTCTTACTGACCAGCCTTATTTCTACAGGTCATCGTCACCGGGGACTTCTTCCAACTTCCACCAGTGACAAAGGGCACCGCGCAAATGAAATTCGCATTCGAGGCACAACTCTGGAACCAAACTATCAAACGAACATTCAATCTCACGAAGGTGTTTAGGCAGAAGGATCAGGGTGTGTTTGATCCTTACTTGTGTCAGTTTGACAAATGCTAATAATTCATGAGTAGAGTTCGTGGATATGTTAAACGAGATGCGATTTGGAAGGCTGTCGAGCCAGTCGATTGCAAAATTCAGATCACTGTCACGGGAGATCGTGTATGACGATGGCCTAGGTGCCACAGAACTGTAAGCGTCGCCTTTTCCCTCCAATGTCACGTTATATCACCACTTTGCGCCAGATTCCCCCGCCGTGAAGACGTCGACCGTTCCAACTCTACCCGGATGATGCACCTTTCCACCGAACAGCGCCAATTCAAAGCCATCGACTCGGGCGCCATCACAGACCCACAACAGCGCGAGCGTCTCCTCGCGAACTTCATGGCACCTGGTCGCCTCTCTCTCCGTATCGATTCTCAAGTGATGTTGATCAAAAACATTGACGACACACTGGTGAATGGGAGCATGGGAAAGGTGATGCGGTTTGCGGACCCGGCTTTTTACGGGACACCGGGAGCTGATCATGAGGGACCTGTTGAAGAGAAGATCGGAATTTTGGCGGACAAGAAGGTAAAAAGTGCGGTGGTTGGTGAAACAACAATGTATCCTGTCGTGGAATTTGCAAGCCCAGGGGGCCATAAAAGAACAGTTATGGTTAGTCCTGAATCTTGGAAGGTGGAATTGCCGAACGGCGAAGTACAGGTTAGCAGGACTCAGGTTAGTCTCGTAGGACCATGCTTTTGTCTCTCCTTGATTTTTTCGTTGGTGTCTTCTAGCTCCCGCTTATACTAGCGTGGGCGATGTCGATCCATAAATCGCAAGGCCAAACGCTTGAGCGGGTAAAAGTCGACCTGGGGAAGGTATTTGAGAAAGGTGAGAAACCCAAACTCCTAACTCTTCACTGCTGAAGCATATTTTTAGGCCAAGCGTACGTCGCACTGTCACGCGCTACCTCCCTCGAAGGTCTCCAGGTACTCAACTTCGATCCCAACAAGGTCTGCCGCGCTTATTTTTTCCTTCATGATCTAAGCAAATCTTTATATATATATTTTAACAGGTGAAGGCGCATCCAAAGGTGGCTGAATGGAGCAAAACCCTTGAGACTGTGTCGGAATGATCTGACGTGGTTACATATTGAGCGGTGTCGAGAACATTGCAAGGCTACTACTTACAACATTAGCATCGGTCGTAACGCGAGGACTACTGTACTGTAAATTGTATGGGCGCGCAACGGTCACGAGATTTGCGATGGCCCAGATGTGTGACAAAGCAACTGCCATGTCGTTCCCACTGTTCCTCGGTCTAGACTTATCCACACAGCAACTCAAGGCAATTATTACATCTGAAGCTTCAATCGTTGTGCATCAGTCCGCTGTCGACTTTGATAAGGATTTGTCGGGCTATGGGACTATCAATGGTGCAATTCGCGGCCCCGAGGATGGAGAGGTCAAGTCGCCCGTTTGTATGTGGCTAGAGGCGATGGATGTGTTGATGGAGAAGATGGAGATCGTGGGTGTGGATTTCAGAGCTATAGCTGCCATTTCAGGAGCGGGCCAAGTAAGTTGGTAACGAGGTTTCGGTCTGAATTTTACCAATCATTTTGCGAAATAGCAACACGGTTCGGTTTATTGGTCTAACGATGCTGAAGCATGTCTGTCGTCTTTGGATCATAAGCAGCCTTTGTCGACACAGCTGTCTCCCATGGCCTTCTCGCTTCCAAATGCTCCCATCTGGCAGGACTCTTCCACCACGACGGACTGTGAGAACTTGGAAGAATTCATCGGTGGCCCCCAGGTTCTAACCGATCTAACGGGCAGCAGAGCCTACGAACGATTCACAGGTCCACAGATAGCCAAAGTAAGCTGGCTAATTCTATTTCTGTGCAGACAAGCTCACAAAGTAGTAGATACGTCGAGTGAATCCAAAAGCATATGAATCTACATCTCGAATCTCACTCGTCTCTTCGTTCATTGCCTCGTTATTCCTTGGCAAGGTTGCGCCCATCGAAGTATCTGATGCGAGTGGTATGAACCTCATGAATGTGCTAACCTGTGAATGGGATAATCGACTACTAGAGACTTGTGGCGGTCCCTCGTTGAGGTCTAAATTGGGCCCAGAGCCCGTACTGGGAGGAAGCGTTCTCGGGAAGATTAATGACTGGTGGGTTAAACGGTGGGGTTTCGCTCCAGGTACCATGCTTGAATATCATCATATTCATATCCATGACTAATCCAAAATACCAGAATGCATCGTTGCACCATTCACGGGAGATAATCCCGCTACCCTCGTATCTTTGTCTGGCCCAGGAGATGCCATCCTCTCCCTTGGCACTTCAACAACTTTCCTTCTCTCCATCCCTCCCGCCGATACGCCTCCCAAGCGTTTCACAACGTCGCATCTACTGTCGCACCCTGTGACCCCAAATGCCCAAATTGCAATGCTTTGTTACAAAAATGGTGCCCTGGCGCGTGAGGAGATTCGGGATATCTATGCTGATGGAGATTGGTCACGATTCAATGCACTTGTAGAAGATACGGCTGCGGGTAATAACGGGTACATGGGACTGTATTTTCCATTGCCCGAGATCATTCCACCGAATGTCGTGGGCGAATATTTATTTTCGAATGCAACCGGTACTCCAATCCTAGTCGATACGATACCTGCCGAAGCTCACCCCCGTGCTATCCTGGAATCTCAATTTCTTTCCATTCGCTCACGCATAGCCACTATCCTTCCTGCTGAAGCTCCTCGTCTCCAGCGATTGCTCATTACAGGCGGATCGTCCACGAATAAGACCATCCAACAGCTCGCTGCGAACCTCTTTAGCATGAAAGTGTATGTTGCGGAAGGTCCCGGGAGCAAGGAAGCTGCTGGGATGGGCGGGGCGATGCTGGCACGCTTTGCGTGGTTAAAGACGAAAGTAGGGACTGGGGCCTTCGAGCAGATGAGTATTGGGGAGGTAAGAATGAAGTGCGTTGCTGAACCCAGAGGAGAGGTTGGGAAAGTTTATGATAAACTTGTGGATGTTTATAAAGCCTGTGAGGATGTTGTAACAAAATATGAAGATCAAGCAAGTAAGTAAAGGTAAAGCTTGGGTATCGGAGTCATAACGTTTACCTCATCGGATTATTTGTATCGTTTCGTTGTTGCAACAACACATCCTGTTATAGGTCAACATGACGGAGGCAGAAAGTGCTTTTTCCGCTACCTTGAAACGGTCTCGGGACGTACTCGATGATGATCAAAAACCTTTCCAACGACACACTGGCAAAAGTGCCAGATTGGCCTCGATTCCAGGCTCAGTTCCTGAACCCCAAATTCCTGACTTGAGGGATATTGACCACAAAATTAGCGACAACAGCGGTGCCGGTGAAAAAGTCGACTCGGAGGGCGGTACTCAAGCTAACCATCGGTCGAAGGGGAAACATGTATCCAGGCGGGATGCTGCAGAGTTTTCCAAATCTCTCAAAGCAAAAGAGAAGGGTTGGAAAACCGCCGGTCGTCAAAGGGGATCTCGAAACAAGGAGGCTTTGGTTTTGGCGCAGGAAGGTGAAGCATCTGCAATCAGTCAAAGGGAACAGGCTTTGAAGGCCCCTCGCCTGCCCAAAAGACAATGTGCTCTTCTGATCGGATTCTGCGGGACCGGGTGTAACGGGATGCAGATGTCTGTATATTATCCGGAATATCATATATCTTATTAGGCTAACGCTATGGTGACCCTCAGACAGACAAATGTCCAACCTCCTGTTCGAACTATCGAAGGTGTACTGTTCGAAAGCTTGGTCAAAGCTGGTGCTGTATCACAAGACAATGCCGACGATCCAGTGAAGGTGCTTATCATAGAAAATCGGACGGTTTTTTTCTGCTGTACAGCATTGGTCTGAATATTTATCAGGTTAACCTGGGGCGAGCAGCTCGGACAGATGCCGGTGTTCATGCAGCAGGAAATGTTGTTTCGATCAAAATGATCACCAATGTACCCGATGTTCCCGACTTGGTCACTCGAATAAACGACGAGCTTCCCCCGGAGATTCGTCTGTGGGGATTCGTACGTATCCTCCTCCGAGTATTTGACGCTGAATCCCTCATTCGATGTAACTGTTGTTAACAGGTTCGGGTGCAGAACTCATTTAATGCGCGACTGTTCGTCATTTTCTGTGCTGTCATCTTCTTCCGACTTATAATTCGATTGCTTTTGGGGTAGATCCTGCGACAGCCGAAAGTACACCTACTTCTTCCCTACATATTTGTTGATCTCTCCAAAACCCGGAAGCGGCCTCCATCGTACTCTCCAGAGATATGCTGCTTCTGATGCTCCTGTTTCTACGGCGCCTAATGATAGCTCAGTCCACCCATTCTGGGCTGAAATCAACTCAGAAGTCTCAACTCGTGAGGACGACCTTTTCCGCAAAAGAAAGTGGAGAATGGACTCTGATCACTTGGATGCATTGCGTCAGATGGCCACGAAGTTTGAAGGCACGGTGAGTAATCTGAGAGTGGTCTCCGCATCACATTGACTGAATACTGTGCCCAAATGGCAGCACAACTTCCATAATTTTACTGTTGGTCGAGACGTCAACGATCGAAGTGCTCAACGACACATTAAAAAGATCGAGGCAAGTGATTTGGGTACACAACTGCCGTTCCTTCATAATTTGTAAAGATTTCGGATCCTGCCGTGTACGGTAACACCGAGTGGATCAGTGTCATGTTCCATGGGCAAAGTTTCATGTTGCATCAGGTATGTAATCGAAAAATGTATAATTATTTCAAGAATGCTTACCGTTTCCTGTTAGATCGTGCGTATTGTGCCGATGAACAACTCATGAAACTCATGACTATGATTTGCAGCGCAAAATGATGTGTGCTTTAGTATTGTCTTGTCGCACGGGTACGCCGCGGCAGGTCATAGATGAGGCAAGCTTGATTCATCGTATCGCTTTGGAAACACTGAATGTTTGCTAGCTGTACGGTCCCCGCGTTGTATTTGTGCCCAGAATGCCGTCCCTCGGCCTTCTGCTGGAGTATCCGATTTTCGACTCATATAACAAAAAAGTATCGTCGATCAATGAAAAGCTCGACTCTGCGGATCCAGATTACCGACCTCCCATCGAGTTCGAAGTTTTCAGAGATTCCATCGAGAAGTTCAAGCAACAGTACATTTATGACAATATGCGCAGCATCGAAGACCGAGATGGAGTGTAAGCGTAATCAATTATCAATATTGACTTGAAGATCTCAACCCGGTCCCAGATTCGACGCCTGGGTCAGATCTGTTGACGCTTACAGCGGCAATGACATACTGTATCTCAACCCGAAGGGAACTGTTCCTGCCATAGCTATTGTGAACAGGAGAGCCAGAAGAGATAACCCTTTCAAGGAGGAAAAGTGCTTCAACGCGACGAGTTTTCCCCCAGCTACGAACGGTGAACCGAACGAAGAGGAGGAAGAGGAAGAGGAAGAGGAACCATTGGATAAAGCACGTCTGGTTGACATGGAGGGCTAAGAACAGAATGAGGGATTGAATAAGGACATTCGTTCATCCCAAAACTTTACCCCGACTTGACCACGGGTCCGCCACCCAAAATGGATGTAAGAAAGTACTTGTTGTAATCAGGCGGAGTCTGTGGATGCGTTGAATTGATACAAAGTTTTTTCCTAAAGTCGGCCTGATGGTCTAGTAGTATGATTCCTTGTTAGGGTGAAACCGATATCGAGGAGGTCCCGGGTTCAATTCCCGGTTAGGCCCATATGTTCTTTTAGTTTTATTATTCCAGTAACCATAATGTAAACAAAGACAAATAATTTCCTAACTCGTAAATGTGAACTACTGTACCAATCCGATCAGTTCGCCGGGCAATGTGACGCGTGGCATAAAAGGCGAAGTTGCCAATCCGCCAAACTTGGTTGTGATGCGTGACAGAGTAAAAAATTCCGCCGCCGGAAAGGAAAATTTTCTCTACGCACATGGCAACTCAGTGCCCAATTTTTAGTTATGTACAACTAGGTGACACTGTAATGTACAAGCATGTAATGTACTAGTGGTATTAGAAGTAAGCTAGGCATGGGGGGATTGGGGAAAAACCTGAGAGGTTTTTGGACCTAAAACAACTATCTGGACCTGCATGGGGGGAGTACGATGTCAGCTGTGATTCCCTAGGGTTAGGAGGGCTACAACGCATGAAGCATAGAAGAGTACTCCATTGGACTAGGAGGAGGGTGACTAGACCACTCACAATTCGATCAGTGACGGAGGGGGGGGCATTGTATATCGAGTGAAAGACTCCATCAAAGGGTGGTTCTGCATGTATGGAGCCATGATGACTGCATGCTGCCTGAAATACAGTGTAAAAGCGTCGCTTGACCACCGCCCCATTGATTTTATCACATCGAAAGGGGTGCCACGGAGCAGGAACTCCAGGGTGCTACTGATCCTAATGCCGTGCCCCTGTGGGCAGGGGTCACCAATGATTTCAGCGACTACATTAAGCCTGTCCATGAAAGCATGTTTAGTCAGGGGCCGGAGACCCTTCTCATGTCGGTAACCAAAGAGAGCAAAATGTTGTGGCGTATTGTTGACAAGGAAATGATTCTCTAGCAAAGCTTCTGGATCTGTCAGGCCATCTTGGCGCGCCCAGTAGACATCTTCCCCTGCCGGCGAACATTTTGTCCATGGGAGTGCGAAAACAGTCACCTTCAGGCCGTGTCGATCTTCCTCGCCGCAAATATTAGATCTCGTGATGTGAACAATGGGATTGAACTTCTTCATGGATGGAACAGTGAATTCGCCTGTGCAGGCAACACTGTAGAAAGTGGTCAACAGGCAAGCAGCAACAGCAGCGTCAAGCGAGATTGTAAGGTCCAAACAACTGATAGCCCGTTCCATCCATGAGACTGTTATCAGTGTACGTCTCGGTCGTTTAGAAGAAGGAGGTGCCAACCGGTGGGTGCCAGATAGTATGGATTTTATCTCTGCGTCAGGCATGTTCCAGGGTAGCCCATGCAGAATATGCCAGGTGCAAATTGCAAAAATCAAAGTTAGCCAGGGTCGGCCCTGCATAAGAACCAGCACAGCTTGCAATGAAAGTCAGGATTATGGCAGGTGAGGCCGGGCAACATAGTGCCTCAGGGAAACCACGACTGTCACAGAAGACATGGTAGACGAGGAGACCAGTCCCATAGCAGGACCTAGTACCTGTCGCCCAGGACACTGTAATGACGTCCAGGATCCGTGTTAAATTGGCATCAGATATGTCACATAAGCCTGAAGTTGCAAACGTCCGGGAGGTCAATGGACGCCAGAGTCGTAGCTGGTCTTGAGCGAGGCAATGGGGACGGAGCCGGGAAGGCAAGGGCGTCAGGTCAGGACAGTATGGACACGGTCTCATCTCAGCCTCACCCTGCCTGGTGAGGCTTGCACCAAATCTGTGGTTCAGGTCAATCAGCAGTGTGTGGGACTGGGCAGGGGACGTCATCTGCAAGGTGGTCAATGCTGAAGACTGCGCCAGCATTAAGGTGTTTGTCAGGATCGTCGATCTGTTTGTTGAGAGCTGTCGGGTAACTGCCCTCACGTCGGAGTCGTTCTTCAGTGGGTGAGAAGGGTGACCTGGCATCAATGAGAAAGGGGACAAGGGATTGAGGAAGGGTGATCAGAGGAAGCAGAAGGGAGTCAGAGGGGTAGACTCCTCGTGATGGGCCGTTGGCAGGATTGTTCCCACTTTTAACGTAGACTGTGTGTATCCTTCCACCGAGTGGCCTTTCTGCAAGGATGGAGTGTATCCTCTTGAATACATTGTTAACAGCTCTGTTCCAACTCCTACCATTCCACCAGCCTTCAACAACTCCATTGTTATCGCCATGGGCAAGGTAGTTCTGTCTACCATCATCAAGGCTGCAGAGCAGGCGGATGAAACATTTGAAGCCAATAGCTTCGGCCCAGGTAATGTCGCGTTGTCCATCCAATGTCTGCCAACCAGGGATGAGTCTCCAGGCTCGCCATCGGCCTTGGATGATGATTGCAATGCCAACTCCTGAGCTAGCATCGGAGAACACACCAACATCACAGAGGTGTATGGGGCCTGGGATTGGTCAGGAGAGCAATTCTCATTGAAGGACAAGTACCCACCAGTCCAAATCAGTGGCAATCCATTTGGCAGCGGAATGAGGCATGAACGGACTATGATGGTAGATACTGAGCATGCTTTCAAGTTCAGCAAGGAAAGCCCTCCCCATCGGGATAACGTGGCAGGTGTGAAGTAACTTGCCATACAGTTTCTGAACATTGTCGAGCATGTGCTTCGACTGGGATCGCCAAGTCTTAATCTCTTTGAGGTATTTCTCCTTTTTTGTCTGGCCAAGCGAAACCGTGAGTGATGAACCCAATATATGTAGTGGAACAGTCAAAGGGTAGGTCCTTTGATTTCTCCCAAGGGATGCCAAGCTTTTTTGATATGCAGTCGATGTCATCAAAGTTGTAACAGAAATCTGTGTCCGTCTGAGAGCGTGGGGAGTTTGCCGAGAGGTCTCGGCAAGGGAATGTGCAGTCCTCATCAAATTCTTCGATGGTCCCGTCAATGAACACCTGTCCGCCAAACCAGATGCGGCTGCCATTATGGTGCCGCCCATGTGAGAGTATTTCTGTGTGCCAGTCTCTGCGTTGTCGGTTGTATTCATCGGGGTACAGCCATAAGACTCGGACGAATAGGTGGTCGTCAACCCAGGCAGAGATTGGGCCAATCCCTTTGGAACAAAGAATGTCCATGCCTGCAGTGCGAACATAACCATAGACCCCTGAAGAAGGGGCAACTCCGAAGCAAGTCGCTGTGTCAATGTCGAAGGTGTTGTCGTCAACCCTAGCAACTGAGGCCGGCCATTGGGATTGGTGCAGTGGCACCGTCCGGTAGGCTTCTGCGATGTCTCTTGTGCCAACCTGGGATCCCAGAGGCAAGCGGTGTAAGAGGAGGGAGACGGTGTTGAACGTCCTCCAGGTGGTTGGGAACTTTGTAGTGTCGACTTGGGAATTGATTGATGGGTTAGGAAAGCGAAGGGAAGGGAGGAGGGGAAAGGAATAATTCTGGAGAATACAGAACAGGCCAGGCCGGGCTGGTTTGGTATGATGGAGAAAGGGGAAGACTGAAAGGGGCCGATAAGGTCTTCGACCTGGCTCTTGTCGAGTGGACCGATGTATTGTTGCTTGGCAAATTCATCATCAACGATCTTGTGGAAGGCCTCGGGGTTCTCAGCAATGGAAGGGCGGTTGGGAGGGGTCTGTGTAACGGTGATTTTTGGGAGGTCAATTTTGAAGCCAAGTTAGAGTCCGTCGACAATATGCGGGTACTTGGTAAGCAAGCCAGCTTCCTAGAGGTAAAAGGCCCATGTGTCTGGTTTATAGGGCATGAGGGCCTGCTTTCACCTGAGCTAAAGGACAAGTCTGGGCTCCATGGGAGCTTTTGGTGCATCCAGAACAGAGGTGTCGGCTGTCGTGGCGTCTGCTTGGACAGCCTTGTGCCTGTTGCCAGTCCACGCAGAGGGGAGAATTGTCAAGCCGGAGCATGAGGTCTCCTCTGTTCCTTTTGGCGACTGACAGATGGGACCCAGCCCAGATTGAGACACGATCACACTCGAATATGTTGTGCTGGTGGCGGCCCAAGTAGATGGCACAGGTGGAATGGACCTTCCCGCCTGCGCCACTGGAAAAATCCTGGCTGCGGCTAGCTTTTGACGTAGGCCCATCAAGTCTCCGGTTCTGTGTCAGAGACCTTGAATGGCGGTGACGTGGTGATGCCAATCGACAGCGGTTGCCCGAGTAGCCTGGAGGCTGGTGCCTGACATGGCTATCGCATCTGTCTGTCACATGGGACTGGGGCATGAGGGAAGGCGACGAGGTGCGTGGAACAAAAGGCAGGCATGTATTCGTTCCACATAGGGGCAATAGAGCAAAAGGCGGCATGCATCCATTGGTGCGTCCACCAGCAAAAGGCAGGGCATGCATAGGATAGACGAGGGAAACATATGTAACGGATGAGGGGGAGGTAGTATTTTCGTCAGGATGTGAAAGCGACAGAAATGAAAAAGGGGTAGACACACGGAATGAAATCTCGCCCTTTCCTGTGACACTCGAGCCAAAAGAGACGCTCCTTCGTCTCACGCAAAAGCTCCTCATTTATGGCAGACAAGTCATATCCACAATTTGGTGCATTGATAGTGATGTGCCATAGACGGCGTTGTTCCCCTTGATAGAGTAAAAGGGCTTTTTGGTCCAGTGGGTCTCTGGAAGAACGGTAAGGATGAGCCTGGAGGTTGCCCCAGAAAACGGCCATCATTTGGATGCGTTCAGGGGGCCAGTCAGCGTGACCCATGGCCTCTATCATTCGCAGCGCAGCAATACAAAAATCTTCCCAAGCAACGTCAGAATCGTCGTCGACATTTTTGGAGTCTTTTGAGGAAGAAATTGGAACTAGAGAGGCCGAACTGTTGTTTTGGCGGAGAAGCGTCATGGTGTCATCATCAGCTGTGGTGTATGAAAGGAGGGCGTCCTCAAGGCCTTTGTTGGTATAGTACCAAAGGGGAACAAAGTCACCCTTGTCCAGTCGGCGTGTAGCATATTGTGAGGCAATAACTGGGGCCTCGCGGGGGACGCCCCTGGCCGGGATAGGGGCAAACTTTGTCCTGTGCTTCTTCATCTCATCTTTTTTAGCATCATTGTGTTCTTTGGCTGATTCGGCGGCTCAAACTTGCAGTAACTCCTCTTCATCAGCCCTTTTTTGCTCTTGTAATTGCAAGTCTGACGCGACTTGCTCCTCCCACTCCATGATCTCCACAGTATTGTTGGCATTCCATATGTTTGGTCAAGATTGTCGCGGCATCAGCGTGAGTAGTCTGTGGGGTGACGAAAGGGATGCGGACGATTTCAAATTTGTCAAGTGCATAGTCTGGGCAGACTGCGTCATTAGGGTCAGTGAGCAGTCAGGGCATTTGGAAATGAAGTAAGGAGAGTCTCGGATGAGTGAAGACAAAAACGAGCTGAAGTGAAAACAATAAAGTGCTTTCTTTGAGGGCACTGAGGGCTTGCTGTCAATGTGCGTGTAGTGCTGCAAGAACTGCAGACTCACGCCACTTGCATCCCTGTGCTTAGACTAAATTCTCAATTTGTCATTGTGCCTCAGACTCAACTAGAATACTGTCAGTATAGCTTGATATAGAGTGAGAATTACTTACCTTATTTAGATTATGTAGGGCGGAACCGCCCCTGCGTGACGCGTGACCGGCGAACTGATCGGATTGGTCTGGTCTGCTAATCAATTATTGGAACACTGGCCCTTGTACATAATACTTGTTGCTGCCAAGAATTATCTGTTTACCATTCTGGGTCCAATTCCGGACGCGTTTTCAAGGAACACTCATTTTATTTTATTTATCCCGGAGCTCGCTAAATCTTCTGATTTCCACTTTAGGATGAGTCGAGACACATTTACAAGTTAGGAAGTTATTTGTCTTTGTTTACTTGTGGCTACTCGAGTTCCCGGAACCCTTGATGACCACAAGATTTCGCCTGAATCATAAGGTTGAAGAGGAGGATGCATCAGCTTTAAAGCTTGGCCCTGGTACTTCATATTTTGTCTTTCATCGTTAATTTGAAATGATCTGTTTCTTGTCTAGAATTCAACAACGCGGGTTGTCTCCTCATATCCGAGGTGAAGTACCTCTTGGAAAACAGGGACAAAGATGCACCAGATACAGCGGTATACAATAAAACTCTCGAGTATGTGAAGACCTTCACGAAGTTCAACACTACTGACTCTGCCAGCGCTGTTCGAGAGTGTGTAGTTATCACTTTCTCGATCATCACCTCTGATTGTGCCTGTACGGTAGGACTCTTCGGAGAGAGCCCGCCCTTACTCAGTTTGAGACCGCTCAGATTGCAAATCTATGTCCTGCAGACTCGGACGAAGCAAAGAGTGTTATACCTAGGTTTACATCCAGGATGCTTTATTGTCTCTTGCTTCACTGACGGGCTTTGACTACAGTCTTGTCAAGATTGATGATGACAGACTTCAAGTATTGCTCGATGAAATACAGACGATGCGCAAGTTCCAGTCGTAAGCCTCAGTAAAAACGGATCCGGTGTCCCGGTCAGTAAAGTCAGGCGGAGTCGTCTTGTAGACAATCCAGCATCACAGTTAGTCAACTTGTAGTCTGTATGACATGTGCTCTACTAGTGTATACGAGTCACGACCTGCAGACCAGAAAGTGACTGCGGAGGTGTAAGTGAACTCAACAACTGCAAACAACTGAATCAAGCACATTGTGGGCCTGTACTATTGCGTGGTCGAATCCTAATGGCGTCCACCGTGCAGTCAACGCAGACTGACATTCTCAGCCAAATATTTCAAGGCCTAAAGAGTAAGAGCTACGAAGTCCGTGTGCAGTCTGCGGTAGAGTTACGACGATATGTACGTCTCGCCCGTATCTCGGGCTCCATTTATTGAAATTATTCAGGTTGCAACTACAGTTGCGGAGATGTCTTCCGACGCAGCTGCCAAGTTATGGGATGATAACATCAATCGCCGCCTGTTCGACCTGATGCACAGTCAGATCAACGTTGAGCGACTTGGTGGCTTATTGGCCATAGGTGTGTGGATCCCGTACGCGTCCAGGACGCAACCAACGTAACGGCCTAAATTGCTGGGTCCGTAGATCATCTTCTGGATGTGGACGGAGAAGAAACCCTAGAATCCAAAAGAAACCTTTTTCGGTTCTACAACTACGTCAAGTCCTTACTTCCAAATCACGATGTTAATATTATGCTCGCGGCGTCCAAAACCCTTGGCCAGATTGCTGAGATCGGCGGTGCGGCCTTTGGGGAGCGCTTCATGGATTTTGAAGTGCCAGCGGCAATAGAACTATTGCAGGGAGACAAGCAGGAGTCTCCCAGATACGCCGGTGTACTAATACTCAAGGAACTTGCTAGGAATAGTCCAACATACTTCCATTCGCACATCAATCTTGTCTTTGAGAAGATTTTGGTACCTATTAGGGATCCACGGCTCATCGTCAGAGAGGGAGCAGCCGAATTACTGGCGGCTTGTTTGGAGATTGTCACGCAGAGAGAACGACAGACCCGCAGCCCTTACTTATTCAAGATTCTCCAGGATGCGCAATTGGGATTAAAGATGTCTCAGCCAGAAATAATACATGGATCCCTTCTCACCTACCGCGAATTACTACTACATGGAGGCATGGTACGTGTAATATCCTTGGATTTCTTCGATATTCACCGTCAGTTTGCGTATAGTTCATGAAAGAAACCTTTCTCGGTATTGCCGATCAAATACTTGGCTTCAAGTCACACAAGGATCTTCTTGTCCGCAAGATGGTCATCATTCTCATCCCCACTCTCGCCGCTTATGACACCACGACATTTACGGAACATTTTCTTCACAAATCTATGGCTCATCTATTAACACAACTTGAGAAATCAAACGAACGACCTGTTGGTATGGCTCTATTTGCTTATTCATTTCCGTTTCTAATATTGCATTCAGCTTTCGTTGCCATTGGTCACACCGCTGCCGCAGTTGGTAGTGATATGAAACCGTTCTTGGATTCCATCATGATGCAGATCAAGCAAGGACTTCAAATGAGAGGGTGCGTTCATCTTTTATTTTCAGCTCAACAAACGCTCACCAAACAACACAGAAAGAAAAACTCTCCGTCTGAAGAACCCATATTTCAATGTGTTGGCATGCTCGCTTCCGCAGTTGGCCCTAATTTGACCAAGTTGCTGCACGATCAGCTTGACCTGATGTTTGCGTGTGGATTGAGTGAGCCTTTGCGACAAGCACTCGTTGCCATTGCACGTCAAATCCCCCCACTCTTGAAGACCATACAGGGTAGGCTGTGCACTGTCATGCGGACGCACAAATACCTAACTATCTTACAGACCGCCTCCTGGATCTTCTATCAGTCATTTTAAGTGGTCAGCCGTATAAGCCTCTCGGGGCGCCTCCATCATTAGGCCGAACGGACATAGCAATTATGACAAGGGATATCAACGCTACACAGGTAAGTGCCGGAAGCAACCTACCATTTCGATTTCGTGACGTCCTTTAAGACTACGGGAAGTGGGAAAAGCCCAGAGATCATCACTCTGGCCTTGTCAACGCTGGGCTCCTTTGATTTCAGTGGTAATTCTTTCACCTGCCTCCAACTATTATTTTCCTGAACTGACAACACAGGCCATGTATTAAACGAGTTTGTCCGCGCGTGCGCACTACCGTACTTAGAGGACGATCATGCGGAAGTGAGGCGTGCCGCTGCTTTGACTTGCTGTCGTCTTTTCGTCCGAGACCCTATTTGCTATCAAGCCAGCAGCCATGCCATTGAGATCATCAGCGATGTTCTTGATAAGCTACTGACAGTTGGTATAGCTGATCCAGGTATCACATTTCGCCTTCGGATCGAATCCCAATATATTGATGCTACACTATCAGATCCCAGCATCCGACAGACCGTCCTTTCTTCGCTCCATGAACGATTTGACAAACATCTCGCTCAAGCGGAAAATGTGCGGTCTTTGTTTATTGCGCTCAATGACGAAGTTTTCGAAAACCGAGTGACTGCCGTCGGTTTAATTGGACGCCTAGCTAAACATAACCCAGCCTACGTTATGCCTTCCCTGCGAAAGGCTCTCATCCAACTGCTAACCGAATTGGAATATTCGACTGTAATGTAGCTCCATTCAAAATTTCTTTTTCTATCCTGGAAACTCAAGTTGATCAATAGGCGTAACCGCGAAGAATGTACTCGACTACTGACCCTGCTTGTCAGCGCCACCCAGCGCCTCATCAAACCTTACGCTCTCCCTATGCTCCGCGTGCTCCTACAGAAAGCCAATGATATCAATCCCATTGTCGCAGCCAACGTTCTTATGTGTCTTGGTGAATTGGCATGTGTTGGAGGCGAAGATGCGATGCCTCACGTTCCAGAGCTCATGCAAGTCATCATATCAAGGCTGTCCGATCCCTCTCTTGTTAAAAGAGATGCTGCGTTGCATACTCTGGGACAAGTTTGTTCTAGCACAGGTTACGTCATTGCACCACTCGTCGATCATCCCCAACTCTTGCCACTGCTGGGTAGGATTCTGGGCACAGAAATAACCCAAGGTGTGAGAAGAGAGGTTGTGAAAGTGCTTGGCATTCTCGGCGCATTAGATCCCTACCGACGAAAGGTACCATGTGGCCAAATATTGTTTCGTTTTGTCTGACATGTTAACTTTAGAGAAAACCAGAGGAAGAAGCGGCAAATGAAACTGCTGCTGCCGCAGTCAATGTAGTCCCAAGGACTCATATTTCTACTGCGACTGCTTCCGACGATTATTATCAAACAGTTGTCATCACTTCACTCTTAGCCATATTGAAGGATCAATCCCTCAGTAGCCACCACCACACCGTGATCGAAGCCATCATGTCTATCTTCAAAACACAGGGTCTTAAATGTGTTACTTTTCTACCGCAGGTGAGCTTAAATTTCAATAATATTTGCACCTTAAAACTTATTTGATGGTTGAGATCATACCGGCGTTCGCCGCCGTTACTCGTGGTTCAGCCGCACGATTACAAGAATTTCATTTACAGCAGCTTGCCATCCTTGTCGGAATCATCAAGCAACACGTTCGTAATTACATGCCAGAGGTATTTGGGTTGGTCACCGAATTATGGGAGAACGCAACTTTCCAGTTGCCCGTAGTGTCTCTGATTGAGGCTTTGGGCAAAGCACTAGATGCCGAGTTCAAACCATTCCTCCCGAATATTCTTCCACTAATTCTCAAAGTCTTTGATGGGGAGCTGAACGAAAAGAGGATGAACACTCAGATGAAGATTTTTGACGCGTTTCTGACCTTTGGGGCAAATATCGAGGAGTATCTTCATCTGGTCATTCCGATAATCGTCAAGTCTTACGAAAGGCCCGATGGCACCACCTCTTTGCGCAAAAGGGCCATCCAGACGATCGATGGGTTATCAAAAAGAGTCAATTTTTCGGATCACGCATCCCGCATTGTGCACCCACTTGTTCGGGTCTTGGAAGGTTCTAACAACGAACTTCGTATGTCAGTCATGGATACCTTGTGTTCACTCGTTATCCAGCTTGGGTCCGATTTTGCCATCTTCGTTCCGACAATTAACAAAGTGGGCAGATTAGAGACGACCGAAATGTTGGATCCTAACAATTCTTATGCTACAGTGTCTCCTTCGCAATCGAATCCCACATCCCAAATACGAAAATCTCATATCCAAACTGTTGAACGGTGAGCGCTTGCCGCAAGAAACAGGGGTCCTGGAATTGTTGTTTGTGATTCCCTGCGCCCTCCATGTGGATACTGATTCGGAGGGATCTTTCTTAGGTTGAGTGAAAGTGCGAAAGCGCCGGAGTTTTCCGCGCCGGCTGAGGCCACGAAAATGACCGTCAACCAGCAACATCTCAAACAGGCTTGGGATACGTCGCAAATTTCCACGAGGGAAGACTGGATCGAATGGATGCATCGACTTGGGGTCGAATTCATGAAAGAATCGCCCTCACACGCTTTACGGGCTTGCATGAGCCTGGTTGATATACACCCGCCACTTGCCAAAGAACTTTTCAATGCCGCTTTCATTTCCTGTTGGAGCGAATTATACGATCAATACCAGGTTGGTTTCTCGTATTGTGATATACAAGCCATTTGACATGGGGTGCTATAGGAAGACCTCGTTCGATCGATCGAGTTCGCCATAACCTCCGTTAATGCGCCATCTGATCTTATTCATCGATTGCTTAATCTTGCGGAGTTTATGGAACACGAAGAGAAGCCATTACCCATTGAACACCGCACCCTGGGTGAATATGCCATGAAGTACCATGCATATGCGAAGGCACTGCATTATAAAGAATTGGAATTCTTTTCAGAATCATCGCCCGCAACTATTGAAGCGCTCATTGCTATCAATACCAGACTTCAGCAGCATGATGCTGCTTGGGGAACCTTGATCATTGCTCGCGAACAATACGACGTCACCAAGCATGAAGAGTGGTACGAAAGACTTGGAAGATGGCAAGAGGCATTGGTTGCGTATGACAAGAAAGTTCAACTGGATCCAGGTTCCCCAGACGTCCAAATAGGACGCATGAAGTGTCTACATGCCCTGGGCGAATGGGACCTGCTCGCAGGGCAGGTGGAAGAAAGCTGGGCCAACGCAAATCCTGACGACCGGCGAGAGATTGCTCCTATGGCCGCGGCCGCGGCCTGGTCCTTGAACGAGTGGGACTCCATGGAAGACTACATTGCGACCATGAAATCAGATTCTCCGGATCGTGCTTTTTATCGAGCTATTCTGTCAGTCCATCAGAACCAATTCCCCAAAGCCTTGGCCCACATTTCGAAAGCACGAGACCTTTTGGATCCCGAACTTACTTCATTCGTAGGCGAAGGTTACGGCCGTTCATACCAGTGAGTAGCCTCTTGTTATATTGCATACTGTCTTTTGAAAACCTGGCAGCGTCATGGTACGAGCGCAGATGCTCTCTGAACTCGAAGAAATCATAGCATACAAACAGTACGCGGATCAGCCAGAACGTCAGCAGACAATGCGGAGGACTTGGATGAAGAGGTGCGTAACACTGCGGCGTTTGTGGGTGCTATTCGATAACGTCTTATAGATTGCAAGGCTGTCAGCCAGACGTGGAAACATGGCAACGAATTTTACAAGTGCGGACTCTGGTACTCAATCCCGAAGATGACCCCGTAATGTGGATTAAGTTTGCAAACTTGTGTCGGAAGTCGGACCGGATGGTGTTGTCCGAAAAGACAATCAACTCTCTCCTCTCTCCCGAAAGGGTACGTGTGTCAGCGAGATTTAACAGACAAGCACATAATTCCAAGTTTTCGCAGCTCCAACATCTTCGCGAACACCAACACATGAAGGCCCCCCCCAATGTGGTGTATGCGCAATTGAAATATATGTGGGCTAACGGCGCTCGAGAAGACAGCCTGACGTTCCTTCGTCAATTCTCCGGGAGCCTTTCCCGAGATCTCCAGTCAGAATCCAGTGAACACGTTCAACGTACTGGGGTTTCAAAGCAAAAGCTTGCTGAACTTTCTCGGTTACTCGCCCGCTGCTATTTTAAGCAGGGGGAATGGCAAGAAGAACTTAAAGATAACTGGGGTGCCGTGAGTTCAGTTTCCACGATATAATACATTTATTGATGGCTTGCATTTCAGAGGAACGTGGACGACATCTTACACTCTTATCTTCTCGCAACGCATTTTGATCCAACGTGGTACAAGGCTTGGCATACATGGGCTTTGGCCAATTTCGAAGTCATTAGTCACATGGAAAACGAAAACGAAAACCGAACAATCGATATTCCCGGGAAAGGCCTTGCGGCGCATGTTGTGCAGGCTGTAGAAGGTTCGTCGCAAGCTAATTTTGGGAGATATAGCTATTTACGTGGATTACAGGATTTTTCCATTCAATTTCACTCCGTAACGAGGATGCTCTGCAAGACACTCTACGACTATTAACATTATGGTTCAAATTTGGCGCTCACGATGATGTCAGCCATGCCATGGCTAGTGGATTCTCTACGGTTGAAGTAGATACATGGCTTGAAGTTATCCCTCAGGTAATGGGCTTTGGAAAAACATGACTAAGGCTAATCTTCACATCTCGCTAGATCATTGCGCGGATCCAAACACCAAGCGTGAATATACGGCGGAATATCAACCATTTGCTCACAGATGTTGGCAAACATCATCCCCAAGCACTCATATACCCCCTGACGGTGGCATCAAAATCATCCAGCGCTTCTCGCAAGAATGCTGCCCTTGCAATTATGGACCGAATGCGGGAACACAGTCCCACTATTGTGGAGCAGGTGTGTATGTACAGAATATCTTACGTTGATACGGTTCATTCATAATTTGAAGGCTTTGGTTGTCAGCCGCGAGTTAATCCGAGTTGCCATCCTCTGGCATGAGCTCTGGCACGAGGGGCTCGAGGAGGCTTCTCGTTTGTACTTTACCGAAAAGAATCCGGAAGGCATGATTGCTGTCCTGACTCCATTGCACGACATGTTGGATGTGGTACGACTCCCCTTTATATCCGAATTCATCATCTTCACTGTGTTTTAGGGACCAACAACCGCCCGCGAAACTTCGTTTGCGCAGGTGTTCGGAAGAGATCTACATGAAGCTCGCGAAGCCTGCCGTCGTTATCGCATATATGGTGAGACGATCGAATTAGACAAGGCTTGGGATATTTACTATGCGGTAAGTGACTCTATGGACGACGTATTCGTGTTGCCGATGGTTTGTTGCAGGTGTTCAAGAAGGTTGAAAAACAGCTACCACAGTTGACAACACTAGATTTACAATATGTATCTCCGGGTTTACTCAAAGCACGCAATCTCGAATTAGCTGTTCCAGGCAAGTTTCATAGTACGATATTTTTTCCATCATCTATAATTCTCAGAATATCAGGTACTTATCAAAGTGGACGACCCATAATCCGTATCAGCAGCTTTGCGACAAAGCTTACTGTCATTGCTTCTAAACAGAGGCCACGTAGATTGTCATTGAAAGGAAGTGATGGCCGGGATTACCATTATGTTCTGAAAGGTAATTTTTGCAGAACTTGGGGTGTCTCGAGTCTCATACTCTTTTTTTCAGGTCATGAGGATCTTCGTCAAGACGAAAGAGTCATGCAACTTTTCAGTCTCGTCAATACGTTACTCTCTGTTGATACGAACAGCTTCAAACGACGGCTCCACATTCAACGATATCCCGTAATTCCGCTCGCTCCCAATGCTGGTCTTCTGGGTTGGGTGCAAGACAGTGATACTTTGCACGTCTTGGTCCGTGATTATCGTGACTCGCGGAAAGTTCTTCTTAACATTGAATATCGTTTGATGCTACAAGTGAGTTAGGCTGTGCCCTGCTACATGGTCTAGCTGACATTCGTTTAACCCAGATGGCGCCCGATTATGAGAATCTCACTCTCCTGCAAAAAGTCGAGGTCTTTGAGTACGCTCTCGAAAATACGACTGGGCAGGACCTTTACAGAGTCCTTTGGTTGAAAAGCGCCAACTCAGAACACTGGCTAGAACGTCGCGCGACATACTCGCGGTCTCTCGCAGTTAATAGCATGGTTGGACATATCCTGGGCTTGGGCGATCGACACCCATCCAATCTACTCCTGGAGCGTAGTACGGGCAAAGTGGTTCACATTGATTTCGGTGACTGCTTTGAGGTCGCGATGCATCGCGAGAAATTTCCAGAAAAGGTACCCTTCCGACTGACAAGGATGTTAACGCATGCTATGGAGGTAAAGATGTTATCCTTCATCTGCGCCCGAAAACTGATCACCAGGATTTTAGGTTAGCGGAATTGAAGGAAGTTTCCGGAACACATGCGAAATCACCATGCAAGTTTTACGTGACAACAAAGAATCCCTTATGGCCGTTCTTGAAGCCTTTGTGTATGATCCGCTCATTAATTGGAGGCTGATGCAAACGGAAGTTGAAGTCCGACGACCAGAGGGTATGACAAAGCTTTATTCTATTCCATATCTGATCTTTGCACGAGAACAGATTCAGAAACGGATCCGGAACGTGCCGCTGAATTGGCAAGAGTTGCCGCTCATCCTCAAGGGCCAACACGTAAATTGAAAGCGGATGAGAATGACATTTTCAACGGTAATTACTGGCTTGTGATATTCTCATTGAATTGGGCCTGACCTATTGATACAGAAGCCCAGGGAGAACCCGGCGCACAAGAAGTTCGAAACGAGCGAGCTTTGTTTGTGTATAACCGTGTTCAGCACAAGCTCACTGGTGGGCGCATTATTTCTATTCATCTTTCAAGTGCTCAATGTGTCATTCAGGGCGCGACTTCACTCCTGATGTCGTCCTTTCGGTGCCCGCTCAGGTCGATAAGTTGATATTACAATCTACGTCATTAGAAAATCTCTGCCAATGCTTTTCGGGATGGTATGTTCCCCACTCGCTCTCGTATATCAATGTTCACATTGGCTTGGTAGGTGTGCATTCTGGTAATCTTGTATCAACTACACTTCAGGACTTTGTTTTTGTCGCTATGTAATGATTGCAACGGGGTCTAACGTTACCGAATTGGGAGTGCTTTAAGTGGACCGGTGGAATGTCCATCGCGAAAAAGGATCACCCGATTGATCGATATAACGAACCGAGTCACGGCCCACTATCCTCACGAATGGCGGGATAGGACTCGGACAGTATCGTACTTCATATGGTTGATTCAGACATTACAAGTTCTGCTGCAAGCGTTCTGATGCTTGGCCATGTTGATGAGACTGCAGTACTGTGCAATATCCTCCCAGTTCTACAAAGCTCCGAGTCTTTCAGCTTGACCACGAGGAGCCTGTCGTATCATGCGACGTCACTGGGCCGTCTAACATGGGCTGCATGGCACCTTTGGGGACCACTTGAAAAAGGATAGCAAGTGCTATCGATATATTGTGTTCACCACTATTCGGTAGGCCTATAGGGGATGTAGTACTATCATGATTACCTAACGCGTGAATTCATTCAAGTTCATCCACCATGCCTCGAGGGATTCCAAATGCCAAACGCGATGATACTGGTATGCGCTACACGACTTTTCATGTCCCATTAGCGTTGGTTGTGGCCTTCTGTTATCAGCGAACTTAACCTGACCTTGTTTATAGACTCAATCCCAAACAACACGTTGGTGCAACGTACTTGAAATCAGAATCTACACGCAAGAGTAGAGCTCCCCCTGAAGAATCTGGCACAGAACAAAGGTAACAGATATCATCGTGTTTGGCCTTCTTTCGTAATGAACCTGAAAGTAGTGTAGGCGTGGGTCGCATGTTATCGTCATTCATCCAGGATCCCGGTGGCTGCGCATAGGGAAATCGTCAGACGTCAATCCCATTTCGGTGCCAAATGTTATCGGCCGAAAGACAGAGCCACCTGTTCCAGCGCCTGTTTTCGTAGAGGGCATTTCTCGACCACGAAAAGGTCGAATACACCCTCATCATTCTGCTCAAACCAAGAACGGTGACGAATATGCTGTTCCAGTTACCTCTGATGACCCGGTATGTCATTAATGCTTCGTCATTGTACATCGTTCACGACTCCATTTAAAGTTTGAAACAAAAATTGCTGCAATTACTGTGTCACTTCGTGAAAGGATGCGATTCTACAAGCTACGCGTCACCCCAAATGCTGCAGGAATTGCGTCCAAGTTCAACGATCAATTTAAACCGGAAATAATTCTGGAGAACAACGACCCGTTCCGTGTCGATTGGTTATATGAACCCTCCGATAATGTCGTAGTCGGTGAAGATGTGAGTGTTCGTGGCTATCCATTGGACTTACTCCTCAATTTGGTTTCCTGCGCAGGCCCTTCGTTTACCGGACCCACAGCGCCTTGGCTACGCTGTAAGGTGGCCTATTCACGGAACAAAATTCAACACCAGAGACTATCCTTCACTACAAGTAATTCTCAGCGACATTGAAACAATACTCGGGTGGACCCTGAAGGAAAAGTTAGACGTCGATGTCCGAGATTATCAGGCAAAGCACTTTCTTGACGGAAAATAAAATTTAATTCACTTTTGCGACAGCATTATTCCGTTGTCCTTGTTATACCCGATTTCTATGACCGGGCGTATGTTCGTGATTTCATCAACCTTCTCTTGGTGACGATGGGTTTTAAGCAAGTTTGTGCCCAGCAGGTAATGAACTAGTACGACACACGTGCAGAATTTTGATGCATCAGGTCCGCTGTAGGAATCATTGGCTGCAACGTTCGGAGCGGGAATATCCAATGCATGCGTGGTTGACGTCGGCTCAGTTACAACCAGCATTGCCTGCGTCGATGAAGGTTTGGTAATATCTGACACAAGGTAGTCACCTATTTCTCTCGACTAGGAATGATATACTAAAACCTCACTAGAATGTCTCTTAACATGGGAGGAGATGATATCACCGAGTTCCTCTGCATCATGTTGGACCGCATAAATTTTCCCTATAGAGATATCAACCTTGCACGTGGTTATGATTGGGGTTTAATGGAAGATCTCAAAGCCAGGATATGCACGTTGGCGGAGGTGCGGATCATTATCTCGAACTTTGGAAATCAGTCACCGACATCTACCGATAGGGGGACGTAGCCCTTAATCTGTACGATTTTTTGGTCCGCCAGCCCGGCAAACCGACAGAAAAGTATGGCCTGCGGGCCTACGATGAAATCATATTGGCGCCGATGGTACGCCCCCTATTTCTAAATCTGTTAGAATGGTTCATAATATGCCAATTACGAACATGTAGTGCATCTTTGAGCCTCGTGTCATTGAGTTTGACAGAAAACGCATCGGCCATCACCCTAGCTCACACCCCGATGTTTCTGATGAAATCATGGAACATGCAGCTGACCATGTGGTATGTCATTTTCTTTGGCTTCGAATAACATGAAAATGCCATGTTTCCAGACCCAAGCGATGATGATATCCACGCAACATCTGATGCCTTCGCCGCCAGCGCAAAATGTTGCATCCGAATCCTCCGGAACTCAAACGCCTGGGAAAATTGTGGTTTCACCCCAACCAAGTCCGCCCCTCCAATTGCCGTTTTGATGACATTGGAACTTATTGGCACAATCAGGTACTTCAACACCCAGCGAAGGTGTTGCAAAGCAGGAACAACAAGACACACCGATGGGCTCAAGTGACAATGTAACACCTACACCGCCGACCCTGCCTGAAGGCACTTCAGACCCTTCGATGGAATTCGTTGACGTCGAAAGCGAGAACAAGGTCCCTCCGTCCTCGACGCTCGCCCCTTCCAACCAAGGGAGCAATCCGAAGCCTGCACTCAACAACAGCGTATCTGCCGCAACTTATCCCGGCGGATTCGCAATCGATGTTTGCTTCGAGGCCAGTAAATTGCCTCTCGACGTAGCCATCTTCAATAGTGCGCGAGCCGCTGGAGGTGACGAGAAGATACGGAAGTACTTACAAGCTGTTCTTGTCATCGGAGGGACGGCTCTTATTCCTGGTATGGCTCATGCTTTGGAAAGCAGGTTCGAAAGCAGTTCCATTATTCTTCGAGCTCACCAACCGAATATGTTTTGCAATCAGACTGCAAGCCATTGCGACACCTCTCGTCCCGAATATGGAGAAGGTCCAGATCATTCCCCCGCCAAAGGAAGTTGATCCGCGCGTCTTGGCTTGGAAAGGAGCCGCCGTCTTGGGTAAAATGGATGGGGTGGCTGATCTATGGCTCACCGCAGCCGATTGGGTTTGTTCCTTCCATAGGCTTTGATGACTTTTATGGTCTGATATTCCTATGCAGGACATCTTGGGCATGCGTGGCCTCAAGGAACGATGCTTCCACCTCTAAATTCTTAACACCTTGGAGATTCAATTGCATTGTAAATGTTACAAAAGCTATGATAGCCATGGCGTAGTTACTTGAAGCAGTACCATGGTTTGAAATAGACTCTTCCTTGTGTGCGGCATGTATATTATGTATTATGTAATAATTAGGGTGATTTTATTTGGCACCCTGAGTGCACCAATTTCCCACACACCCCTTTCCTTATATAGTGATAGCTAAGTGGAATACATCCAATAAATCAGTTGGAGTCCTAGGCTGAGGCCTCTAAGTGTTCACAGAAAAATAATCCTCTTGTTTTATTCCATAGTCACTCAAATATAAGCATAAATCTGGGACAAGTTCTTTATTCTGAAGTGACTGTGCAATCAAACAAGGGGATTATTTTTCTGGAGGTGTAAGCCTACTAATCACAATTTTTCTATAATTTTATCACCCACAGGAGCTATTACCATATAAGGCAAGGGGTGCATGGGAAATTGGGTGGCACCCAGGGTGCCAAATAGAATAATTCTATGTTGAGTGATAGCTGACTGTGTTCATTATATACCTAATAGACGATGCAAGTTGTGCCTCAGCTTCAACAGAAGGGTGATGTATAAATGAGGTGTACCTAATAGACGACACGAGTCTGGTACAAAGTAAGTAAGACAAAAGTAATGTTGGATCTGGGTCAAAACAAGGCATGTAGTTATTCTTTATTGTTCTCTTTTGTATGTACCACCTATCCAGCGACTGATGTCGCCCGCTTATGTTCCATCCCTTTTGTATTCGCACAGGTCTCATCCGTGCACCTTCCTTTATATTCTGTTAGTGTAAACTGTACACCTCAGTCGCTGATATGCATACTGAGGTGAGTATCCCTATTTACTGTAATTGTATTACATCTGACAACTTTGTAGAGTATCTTAAACTAATAGGTTATGAGCCCCACTGGACTTTAACCAAATTGACGACTCCACTTACTTTGTGAAATGTCTCCCATTACCAAAGTCACCAAATCCTTTACCCTCCCGAAGCTTTGCTCCGATGGCTCGAACTGGATCCTATTCCAGGACAGTGTTGAGCTTGAGGCCGCTTCTCATGGTCTCAAAAACCACATTGACAGAACGGGCACTGAGCCTGTTAACCCCCATCCCATTGTGCCCAGTCAGGCCGCACTGACAGGTGCCGAGCAGACTGCTATTGAGGAGTTTGAGAAGAAACTAGAAAAATGGGTGTCAGGAGTAGTGAACTGCACGGGTAACCCCCGGGTACTTTCAGCTGTACCCGGACCCGCACTGGCATGTACCTGTACCCGTCGCGGCGGGTACAGGTAAAAGCCGGGGTACAAGATTTTGTACCCTGGGGTCACCCGTGTACCCGTACCCGTCGCGGGTGACCCGCGGGTCTCTCACTTATATGACTACTCGCTAGTACATGTATTATATAGTATATTAAATGTAACATGTTTGGCGGGCAGCGTAGGGCTGCCCGCCCTGTGTCATGTATGGTACATGTTGGGGGTGGCTGCGAACGAACGCATCGACTCGCGTTTGCATGCGAGATGACGGTGGTGATGGGCAGGCGTGTGGTGACGTTGCGGGTGGTGGGGACGCGTCATGCGTCGTTTTGTGGGGTTGTGGGTGCTGGGGACGTGTCATGCGTCGTGTGGTGACGTTGTGGGTGCCAGGGACATATTATGCGTCGTGTAGTGGGGTTGTGGGTGCCGGGACGCGTTGTGCGTCGTTTTGTGGGGTTGTGGGTGCCGGGGACGCGTCATGCGTCGTGTGGTGGGGTTGTAGGTGCCGGGACGCGTGGTGTGGGATGTGTGTGGGTGCCGGGGACGTGTGATGTGTTGAGGGGAGGTGGTGGATCAGGATGGGAGTTGAACGCGATACTCTCACGTTCGACTCCCATAACGGGTCTACAGATTTATCGTTAGTAGTTGTTTACAATACAATCTATATGTTACTCACCTTTTTGTGCCCGCGGTTACCGCTGTCTCGAGCAGTGGGTGGTAGTGAGTAGTGGCGGCTGAGTTTGAAATGTGGAACAGTGAGCGGAATATTCGACACACCTGTGGGTTGAACAAAATGCAAAAAGTTGTTACCCCCTTAGAACTCTAGCCACAATATAATAACATTATATATACCAGTAAATATTATTGGTGATTGCACATTTTAGGTGACGGGTACAAATATGAGGGGCGGGTACAGCTCCCGGGTCCGGGTACAAGTCTGGGTAGAAATTTTACTACCCTTACCCGTACCCGCGTGAAATACCCGCCCAATACCCGCGGGTATTCTTGTACCCCTGCAATACACTAGTCAGGAGAGGCTACTATTCACAAGAGACTTTACCTCACTGTCTGAAAGGAGACTACTATGAAGAAGGTGTGGGATGCAGTGGTGAAGCATCATCACCAGAAATCCCAACTTATTATTGTGGAGCTATGTCATAAGCTTCAGAATGAGAAGTGTGAAGAGAAAACAGATGTGTGCACTCACCTGGCCAAGCTTTGGCAGATGTGCAATGACCTTGCATTGATGGGAGAGGTCCTCCCAGACTAGTGTTCCCAAAGTTCAGTTTGGTCTGGTTTTGGCCTTTTTTTGAAACCCCAAACCAAACTTTGGAGTTTGGTTCAGCCAAAATTCAAACCAAACCTTGAAGTTTGGCTCCAAAGCAGTTTGGTTCAGGTTTCAAACCTGAACTCTTACCATATATGGTAATTGGTTTGGTTCCCAAGGGGTTTTTGGCTGAACCAAACTCAGAGTTCAGTTTGAGTTTGCCAAAATCCCAAACCAAACCCAAACTTCAGAGTTTGGTTTGGGTTTGAACTGAGTTTGAACAATTTCAAACTGAACTTTGGGAACACTATCCCAGACAATGGATTCTGGGTGATTATTCTCGGATCCCTTCCCACATCATATGACACTTTTCTTACTGCTATTTCTAATCAGCTGAACCCTATGCTGTTCCCGTTGAGGTTGGCTGTGATGACCATATCAGGAATCACGATACCAGCCCACAAAATCACTGTCTCACCGCCTAAGATATCCCTGGACAATCTCATGGAGGTCGTGGGGCAAGAGGCCGACCACCGTGCTATCAAATCTGGAAACTCTAAAAAGGATGAGAGTGACACTGCATTTAGTGCAGGTAATCAATCTAGAGGAGGGAAAAAGGCAGGCGGCAAGTCAAATATTGAGTGCTACAATTGCCACAAGAAGGGCCATATGAAGTCTGACTGTTGGGCAAAAGGCAGCAGAAAGGAAGGCCAAGGGCCAAAAGGCAAGGGGAAATCCCAATCTAAGAAGTGTCAGGGCGACACCAAATACAACAAAGTACCAGTTATCCTGTACAGATACAAGATCAGAGGATGAAGCGAAAGG
>QLPF01002700.1:0-11886 GCA_003314045.1 Hygrophorus pudorinus
TGTATTTACTGGAGGGCATCAGGTGGAGGATAACTATGTTTGCTTGCATTCAAAGTAGCGAAGAGTCTCACCGGATGCCCAGGTTACGATCATGGACGTTTGCAGCCCAGGTGCGGGGTACAGGTGCACCCAGCACACCAAGAGTAGTTGCGAGAGACACAATGATCAGAAAGACAGCTTGGACCATGGTGAGGGAGAAGAAGAGTATTAACGTCGGAAACAAGGGAGATTTGGTGACCAGCACCAATTGAACTGGAAGAAAATGTGTTTTAGGTTGAATAATGGTGCGAGGTCGGGAAGTAATGATATGAAGGTCCGCAGTGCCTGACAACTAGTAGTCTCCTTATATCGCAGCAAACGAACTTCTGTGAATCGATGCATCTCCAACATATTCCTCCGAGCCTTCGAATCACTTGAAAATTTTCGGGTAAATTATTCTTACCGTGTAGCCGTGAACGTAAGGCGGATCCCGGGATGTCCATCGATTGTTTTTCAGGCCATGTCCATGGTTCGGTGACTCGGAGACTATTCACCTCGGTACCACTGGCAGTACCGACTAGTAGTCTGCTCATACCGCCGCAAGATGAATGTCCAACGAACTTCTGGAACCAAAATCAGTTCTCCCACGTACTCCGTCGAGTCTTCGAATCACTTGATAAACCTCGAGTAAATCACGGTTCAACAGGTTCTTGCAACGGAAGTTGGCGATGTGACTGAAGACGGTTCACATGGGTACACTGCCAGTACGCACTGAGTGACCCTAGGCCTGGCAGTCCGCTTGAGGTGTAGAGGTTGCCACTGGAAATGGAGTCTGCGCCTAATCATTGCGATCTAAGGCCGTGAGGGAAATCATGGTGCTCACCGTGAACACACCAAGGTTCCTCACGGCGTACCCGTGGCACCCCAGTTCTTGTTCCGTCACCTCGGCTTCCCACCCAAAATATGCATTCCGTCCGCCACCACCCCCGAATCTACATCCGGACGGACTCCGTCGTCAGCGACATTCCATCCTCCGACGCCCATGCTCGTCCCCGATATGGACCTCAGTTCGGCGAACTCCTGCAGATGGCGTCGCGGGCCTGGACCTCGTGACTACAGCTTTGCATTGGGCTGGAACAACAGGTGTACCCGATCACGCTTAGATGCGTTACGTAATTGAAACAGCCCTCGTACACGGCAGCCTCCTCACCCGCACGTCTACCCACGCTCCTGCGAAGGCGGCGCGAGTGCCCACTCCCCACCCTCCTACCCGCCCAGCGCCGTCTGCGCCGATATTGCGGAGATGGTTAACCACGGGGACGCCATCAATGGCGCAATCGAGCAGAAGTCCTAGTGTCTCCCACGCCCAACCCGATGCACTTGCACCGCACGCAGCCCGTCATCACTACCTGTGCCTGCATAGCATCCCTGAGAGCGTGGAGCAGAGCGGCTGGGGCATATCATGTGTTTGGTGGTGGTGTTGGTGATGATCGGGGTAGGACACCAAGTTTACGTGATGGAGAACGGGCGCCCGGTGTTAACGGCATCGACATGATCCCACATAAGGCGAAGTAACGAGGGGTTGGCGTGCTGGGGGCGGTGCGGTGTCGGTGGCGTTGCGGGGCATTGGGTTAGGATCGTGCACGCGGGGGGCTGGAATATTTGTGGGAGTGACGGTTGTCGGTGACGACGTGATAATGACGGTGCCATTCCTCGTCCAAATTCAGTATATTTGGAGTAGCGAAGGTGGGGCGCATCTACCTCCTGATCGTACAATGCCCCTACCCCTTCTTCACGCCGCCCCTTCCCTCACAACCACCCCCTTCACATTCCACCTGCGGCCGCTTCCTTGACCTCGAATCGGAACACCGCCCGCAACACCAAGCCGAACACCGCCACCGGCGCCAGAAAACACAGCACGCCGCGCCACGAGGGACGACAGCATGATATTGGGCGACGAACCCGCGTACCCCGGGGCTGGCGGGCCTGCTGTGTCTGCCGCCCCGTCCCTGTCACCCCCATTGTCCGCGACAACGGGGTGTGATACAGCTTCGGAGGGCTGAGGGACATCGTCAGGTCGATTACGTCCGGAGGTCGGTGTGGCCAGGCAATGAGAGGGTCCGTTCCGCCGCTCACCCGAAAGAGCGGGGCCGGGGGGGCCAGAGATGGGCGTGGATGGGCGACGAGAAGGTCTGCCCCTCATTTGAAAGAGCGAATGGGCCGGGTAGATGTCGAAGGAGATGGGTGACAAAAGTTTCCGCGGCTCGTTTGAGGGAGCAGTGGGGCTGGATGGGCTGGAGGTAAGTGTGACTGGGTGATCAGAGGGCCCCCGCTCACAAGGGCAAATGAAACCTAGTGATGTAGTAGACGAGGCTATTAGAATGCGCCGTTAGCCTGGTAGAAAAAAAGGCAACTCGCACACTGCTCCTCGGTCGATTTGGCAGAACCGCAAGAACTCAGCAAGCCTGCTTTGGTTCTGCTGCAAGTTGACTTCGTGGATAGCAAGGTTAAAGTTCTCGAAGTTATCCTCGTCCTCCGCGGTCCAAGCACTCCTTAATGATGTTCCTACAGATAACCTTCAGCCTGGACCATGTTCTGCTGGATCTGTTCCGAGTCTAAATGTATATTTAGCCACTTGGTCTTTATACGACTAAACCCAACCATCGATTTTCGACCGGTCCATCGTGGCGGCAACTTCCGGATAGCACTGGCAGCTCGCGAAATCGGACAGTTGCCATTCTGCTTGTCGCGGGACTGGAAACCTGCTTGGTTTGATGAGTCGGGCGGTTGCGTTCGGATACGATGTGGTTCTGGGGGGTGCGTGAGTTTCTCCAGTCGATTTTGGCGTTCCTGCCCATTGGCCGAGCTACTTTTTCAACCCTACTGGTAGTAGTAGCGGATAAAGGAACCCCAGGAAGTGGTCGAAGGGGTGACTGAATTTACAACCAGCATTGTGCACGGGAAACGGTCGAAGGCAAAAAGCTAAACCCAAGTCGTTGGGCTATCTCGTGGAGTGGGTCAATGCCAGCGCAGTGAAATGGGATGTCTGGTAGCGCGTAGACCCCTCATGGTCTGGAAGGATACCTGCGGTGTCGTGCACAAACGTTGTCGCGCAGTCGTCACGGTGGGCGATACGAATCCGGGGAAAGCTCGACCACCGGACGGGCCCGGAGAAGGACCTGATGGTGGAACGTTTTGTGAAGAGTGGGCGAACAGCGAGTTCACACAAAAAGTGAAGGGTATGTCACGGGTTGACCGTGGAGTCGTGTTCACCGGTTAATGAACAACCTTGAGAAATTTCACCGGTACAACCCCGATTTGACAGTAGGTGACTGTCGAACGTGGAGCCACCGATATCGTCATTCGGCAAGGCGTGCGGTAAATTTGCTCTATCGGTAAGAACCTTTTGTTTCCGTGCAACTTTACCGTTATGAAATTGAGATTCGCGATTGACGAAACGACGCCTCCAAAGTGAAGTAATACACCACCGTGCGTCATCGATCGTATCCTTATTTGGAGTCTGGGGGTGCAGGTGATTGCGGTTGCGTCAGTCCAACCCGTCACCTCAGGCCTCAGCATTGACCCTTGCAACATCAGGCAGGAGTGGGGATATTTATTCTTGTCCGCGAAGGCCTCTGCCGCAAAAATGGCTGGGGGAGGTTCTTGGAAGCTCCGACACGACTTTAACTCACGAAATCCAAGGCACTAATTGCATCATCATCGAGCCAAAGTCGGGCTGGGCCAGGAACACGAAGCGCTCGAGTAAAGCCTAAATACCAGGGGTGGCCAGCACGCAGTTCACACCAGGATCGACCTTGAAGGGATGAAGATCACGTCACGAGCACCTGCAGTGGAATTCTAAACCGTACCTTCCATCCACAGTGCTCGCGTCATGTATCAGGCATCTTTTTCGGGCAGAAGACATGAAGTAAATGCGGTTATGAACAAGTTCCACCGATTCGTGTGACAAACCGATTTGATGTACACTGAGGCTACCGCACGCCAGGATTGCGACAAATGGAGGTTGAAAGTTTCCAATGAAAATTTCCTTTCTTTAGGAGTTAGTCACGGTCACGCGCAGGTCATGTGCCAAGTCACCCAAGTGCCAGTGTCGTTGCGGGTGGTGATGGTGGTGGACTCCCACGTCCTCAGCTGACAGGAAGCGAACGCTCACACACGGGCGTGTCCCTGCCGCAGCTACTGTACGCGTTGTTCAAAGATTCGAGTATTTTACTGCACCTTCCCCACTATAATCCACGTTGCGAACTCAAACGAATTCAAATTAGTTTATTGCATCAGAGTCTAGCAAGTCGGTCAATATGCGAGTTCCCGACTGGCCAAGGACTGATTCCGGCACGGAGCCAAATATGGTCCGGAAGCACGAAGCAGTAATTGTGCGGGTTCTGACTGGATTTTCAGAGTATTCCGTTACTGGGTGGTCTTCTTTCTTAACGTCAAGTTACAATGGAACCCTTGTGGAATACTGAAACCTGAGTGTCTCAGGCTTGGACCAAAAACTCGTTCGACAGCCTGTCAATGGAACCAAACGCAGCCAACGCAGATCCTGAAGTTACACTTCATTAGCCTGGCGACGACGCGCGGGTTACCTTTAATGCCGAGTGTTTTTTCCCTAAATGCCTTAGACTGTCCTTGGGTACCGCCACAATTGGGCGTCTAAGCTTCCAAATATTCGGGTTTGGGGGATCTTTGGAGATGGTTCTTGACCACAAAGGTGATACTTTCGAAGTTGGCTGATTTACTGCGCCCGACTTTAGCCCGGATGCCATTATAAAGTCTTTCTGTCTCCTCACACTTGCTTCTTCCAACTCTCCCCCTCTTCCATCCCACTAGGTGTCTTGTTAGCTATGCCACCAGCACCATTGCCATACACGCTGGAAGACCGAACCGGTGTACAGAACGCAGATTTCGATGATATTTATGATAGAATTTTCCTTCGAGTGGCTCGGTTACCCGGGCCACAGCAGAGCAAAAGCTTGGTGACGATGATTTACAACATGGGCCAACGCGCCTCTCGTCACAGGGATTCTCTCCCATTTCGTCATAACCCTTCCGCGACACTCGAATTCGGGCTCGACGAAAGCCTAGGAACCATCTCATTTCCCAATACAAATACCACAGTGTCTATGAGCCGCTATCTTCGGAAGACCGCACTGTTTGGAGGGTGTGTGTCATCGTACTCAACCTCATGCTCTGAAAACTGATCAAGTCCCACGCAGATCTCTGTCCAGAAAATTTATTGCTTCTGACGGGCACGAGTACCGCTGGAGTTACAAAACCGTACAAGGACAAGAGTGGTCTGTAAGTGACACGTGTGTCCAACCCGTTGCAACCGCGTTGTTCATCTATCCGCAGTGTGTCAATGCCGAAAATTGCTTGGTCGCCCACTACGACCTCAAACCACCAGATGTACGTGCCTATGGCACTTCGGGCAATACCTTGACAGTATACGAGGCATTCTCTCCCTTGACCATCGGTGAGATCATTCACCTCCAAGTCACATCTCTGCATATCCACCTGACCGGTGACCCCACGGTTCTTCAGAACTTCTCGCGTCACTCACTATAATGCGCCATATCGCACAACACAATCTGTGAGAAGGTGGTCTTTCGCCATTTATCATGCGTGTTCCTGGCCTTGGTATATCTAGCCTGAATACTGTTTGTTGCTATTCAGTGGCTCACAGTTGATCTCAGAAGGAATCGGCCCTTGATTCGCGAGGTTCTGGAGTGGAAAAAATGGAATGTGGTCGTGAGATTAGTGCTGAAGGAAGGACTCCCTGTAAATGTCGTTTACTGTAAATACCCCATTGTGTGTGAAAGAGACTGTTTCAATTTGGATACCGACACTGTTGTTTACCCAAGCGACCACGACGATTATATCAATCAAATGCTCCAATTGTTAATCCTAAACATAGTGACATGGCATCCATATGATGAACACACCATCATGATGAAGGTGGACGCTCTGGTTGTTCAGATCGCATCCTGGATTCCTGGTTGTTTTTCCATGCCTGATGCTTCGGGTATTCCCTTGACAAGTACAGGGCGATCTGTCCGCGATCTTGGGGTGCACGAAAATAGGGGGGAAAATGGGCTGTGCGGGCGGAAGCGGACAGCCAGTCAAGATGCGAATGACTGGGCGGCGCCTTCTGTCATCAAGATGTGTAACATACGTATGCTAAATGTCGTGCCCAAATGATCATCATGATGGATCCCACAGCCTGAGAGTCCTTACGAGAAGGACTCGGACAGCAGAGGACTGTGGGATTACCTAATCGTTATCCTCTCCAGCGGATTCGAAGGTCTGAGTTTTTTTTCGCGGAATACCGCCCGCCCAAAATGACGAAACCTTACGTGCACACTGGGGAACCATTGAATGACTTCCTACGGTCGTTCTGGCAGCGCCAGGTGGATGCGGCTGAGCAGGAGACGCCTGATTATCGACATCCCCCGCTCCCACTCGCCAGGATAAAAAAGGTCATGAAGAGTGATCCAGATGTAAAAGTAAGACTTTCCGCAGCGCGTTCTATTCGGAACACTGGTATTGATCCAGCTGAAGATGATAGCAGCCGACGGTAGGGTCCTGACGCTCTGAATGTGTCGGTTTCATTTATCACCTCTCTTGGCGTGACTGCAGCCCCCATTCTCTTCTGCAAAGCCTGTGAAAGTGCGTGCGTATCTTTCCACGGAATGTCGTGTTTAGGCGCCGATATGTTTTGTCCCCATACCACAAGTTTTCATCTCGGAAATAACTGCACGGGCTTTCATCATTGCTGATTCCAACAAGCGCCGTACCCTCTCTCGTTCGGATATTGCGAAAGCCCTCAGCAAATCGGATCAGTTTGATTTTTTGATCGACATCGTTCCACGAGACGACCTCCCGTTCCCTCTTGAAACCACCGCAACTGCAAGAAAGGGGGGATCCTCAAGTCTGAAACGGGAACAGGTGAATGACGCGCTTGTCACATTTGACCCGGCTTAACAAATGTGAGTTCTAGAGAACGTCCGTTCAGAGCGGAGGCGATCCGCAACCTGAGGCACTTGACGTGGACGATGGAGATGGCGCGGCTGAAGATGCTGCTGAGGTATTAGATCAAGTCGGTTGACTTTCTGTTCCTTATGGTCCCTTTTCATTTGCTTATGTGTCTTTTTCCTAGCTCCATTCGTTATTGAACCCTACCGAGCGCGATTCGCTCACTTGATACCCGATACATTTTCTATTAGTATCTTTTGTTGTTTATTAAAGTTGCTGGCGACTAATCATCAGTTGCGATGGGACACTGTACCATAGTTCCCCAGTACTAGTACTACAACGTTTTGTTTTCGTTTCTATTCCCCAGTAAGTTGGTAAGCAAGCACTAGACTGGCACTTGCTATATTAGGGACTTTGGGTAGGACAATGGACTCTTGCCCGGTCAACATGAACCTTGCTGTGTATGACTTTGACAGTATTATATCATCTCGCCGTATCCCGACCAATCCCTTTGGCGGATACCGGCATCATACAACGGATACCTCAACTTTACGGTATCTATCCAAACGAACGACCATGGGCTTTACAGACGACATATGAAGATAATCAATTCGGGTGGACCTCACAACACTTACATCGGTATACTTCATGCTGGTGTGTCTCTAATTGAAAATCTTTGAGCAGATATCGACGACCCCATTCCCACCGTTCCTTCGATGTACTCCCCCCGACAACTGCGACAGTCGGCACCACGCTGCCCACTGGCAACTGGGCGTTGTTGTTCCCTGTAGTTAGTGTCTTGTGGCTATTCAGGAAAGGCCTGGGTTCTAGCTCCTGGACCTGGTTAAAATCCACCGTGCTGTCGTTGATATCCAAATCGCATCTAGACACTTTTGAAGAAAACGGTCTGACAAACCCTGGGGCTTTGCCATGGATCCGCACATCTTCAAATTTCCGAAACTCGACAGCATCAGGCATAGTCCTCTGCGGGGTGGCGTTCCCATCCGAGTTCTGGGCACTGGTATGACATACCTAGCTAACCCTGATGCGGGTCTTCATATCGACTGCATACGGAAAACTTCACCGGGGCTTTGAAACGACCGCGAGTCTCACGTCTTACAGCTACCCTGAACCTCAGCGGCATTGCGCCGTGGTTATTGAGCTCTGTTTACTGACGGGAGTTGTGGTCAAACCGACAAGTTTTCCATCCTCGACCTCGAGCTGCGTCTCGCACTACTCTTTCTTTTTTATCATTGCCCTCCTGATCACTTATTTGCGAGAAATCGATGGTTGCCGCTGTGGATTCGATGATGTGAACCGAATGCAGAGGACGGTCGTTAAGATTCTCAAGACACCGGCAGAGTACTTGCTTCTTATCCGGTGGGGGAGGTTTCATTCATCTATTCACCCCCTCTCTTTACGAGCTTCCACCGTATCGATTGATCCGTCGTCAGACGGGTCGATATTGAGACCCCAAGTGTCTGTAGAGGAACACGTCCCTTGGAGGCAGCTGGCTTGAAGGAACTGCGTAGATGAGCTTGATGACCATTTGCGCGCTTCGAGGAGTTTGCTCGTCCCGAACATCGTGACGCATTGCGAACGATTTTCACTTTCAGATTCTTTTGGCCTCTACGGGTCCGTGCCCTCTGCTCCAAGACCTGCACATCTATGTTGAAGGGTGCTTCAATGGAGGTAGCCAAATTTCATATTTTGGTAGCTGGATAAAGTTTGTCGGTCTGTTGATTTTACAAGTTTTGAGCTACTTACTAACATGACTGCAATATTGCGGTGTGCATACAGTAGTACATCTTCTGCTTGCTGTTACCGAGCCTCAAATTGGATTACTGTGCTGAAAGTCAACGGGCGAAAGAAATCTTGAACTTGCAAGTGGACTCACATCGTTTTGTACGCTTTTTATACATGATACGATGTCCACATTCCCGACATCTTATGGGCTCTCTAGACTTGATCTCGTTCTTCGCACCACAGTCTTTCCGCGATTTAAGATAAACGTCAAAAAAAATAAGAAAAAAAAAACAGATCAGCCCATACCTGCACAGATGTACTCCATGTCCTCCTTAGGTACCTGCTGCTGGTTATAAGGTTGTCCTGTACCTGTACCCGGGGGACCTTGACTCGGACTCGACTGCTGCCAGTTCATGATGACGGTTTGGGTTGACGCGCCTTATTCACACGCTGCAGGCTCTTGAGTCAGTTGATATGTTTCCGAACGGAATCTATCTCTTACAACTTGCAGTGCTATGCATTTCTGCACATGCAAAGGATGAAGTCGACTACGTCAATCCGTATGTTCTTCAAGTTTGTTGTCGATATTCCAGCGCGACTGACCTAGCCCCACGTTGCAGTCTGATCGGAAATGGGGGTGATTCTGCCAACGACTCAGGTGGGATGATCCCATCCACTGCCCCACCCTTTGCTATGTCGCGCTGGGTTGCGCAAACCCGTCAGAATTATGTCTCGGTCACACCATACAACTACACCGACACCTTAATCCATGGCTTCCAGTCAACCAATCAACCTGCCATCTGGATGGGGGAATCAGGCCAGGTAGTGGTCGTCCCTGGGACTGGAGAGGTGCGGAGCGCATTTGAAGACAGAGGGATGCCTTTCAGTCACGAGAACGAGGTTGTGAGTGCTAGTTTGTATAGCGTGGACTTGGAAGCTTCGGGAGGAGGCAAAATATTTGTCGAGCAGACCGCCAGTACGCCATTATTGCCATCGCATTCAATATTGGTCTAACAAGTTTACACCGTAGCATCCCGCGTTGGGCACCTTCGTTTCAAATTCACAGCTACAAGCGCACCGTATGTCCTCATCGAAGCAACGCGCCTGTCGTCCCTTTTCTCGTCTACTCCGAGCTCTTCTTATACGATCCCCATCACCCCATATGGTACTATCTCCATCTCACCCTCCAGTTTAGAAATCACCGGAAGCAACTCAGAGCGACAGGATTCCATCGTCGGGCCCGTCTCAACACCTGCAACCGGTTTCAAAGGCTATTTTTGTGCCAGGTTCGATAGACCGTTTGAGACGTGGGGACTATCTAAGAATGGGACCATGGATGAAGGGGCCGAGAAGGGTGAAGGGATTTTGCTTTCAGGTTTCGTGCGGTTTGATTTTGGTTCCTCGAAGGAGAAAGTAGTGAACGTTCGTGTCGGCGTCTCCTTCATCTCAATTGACCAAGCGCGGAGAAATCTCGACACAGAAATTGCAGACGGAACAAGTTTGGAGGAGACGGCTACAAGGACAAGGAACGTTTGGCAGGATAAGTTGGGGAGGATAAAGATTGAGGGGGCGAGTGAGGAGGACAAGGCAGTGTTCTATACAGGATTTTTCCATACATTACAAGTGGGTGAAGCATGTTCTTCAATTTCGTATGTCGTGTTTCTGTCTTTTCTCCCCGACAGTATCCATCCGAACAAAGCGAAGACGGAAGGTATTACTCCGGGTATGACGACAGAGTGCATGAAGGAGTTTCGTACACGGGCTACTCAATCTGGGTACGCAAGCTTCTCGTTTCAAAGGATGTATCACTTATTTTGTATTCAGGACACATACCGCGCCGAATGGGCCTGGCTTATCCTGTTTGCTCCGGAAAGAGTGCCAGGAATGATTACGAGTATGCTCCAAGATTATGACGAGGTCTGTATTTCTCTGATATTTGATTGATTGCCATTTTACGACTTCTCAGGGAGGGTGGCTGCCGATGTGGAAGAATATCGTTGGTGAATAAAAACCATCATATCATCCGATATGTATTCAGACTTTCTTTCCTCATCGACGGCGACAGAAACAAACATAATGGTCAGCACGTTCATTTTCTACAAGTCGCTTACTTTAACTCCTCCCAGGTAGGAACCCATGCTGACTCTCTCATTGCCGAAGCTGTAGTCAAAGGAATCACTGGATTTGATCTCGAGAAAGCTTATGCGGCTGTACTCAAGGATGCTACGGTCCCTCCTAGAGATGACAGAAATACCTCGTGAGTTAGTTTAGTGCCGTTGAACTTGAACTTGATTAACCCACCCCGGCAGATACTTTGACCGCGAGGAGGTCAACACCCCGTTTTTTTACTTATTCGCCCTTGATAACAAGGCGTGACTTTTTAGAACGTTGACTACGAAGTCCGCGCGGGGCTATCTACCGAGTACGCGGAGAAGGGCTGGGTCGCGAATGATATCCATGCTGAATCTGCTTCAAGGACCTTGGATTACGCATGTTCGTAACGTTCCCCCTTTACAAGACCTCTAAACAATTAGAAACATCACAGACGATGACTACGCCCTCTCCATCCTGGCATCTGCCTTGAATAAGACGTCTTCCTCTAGCAGTTCCTCCTCGTTCTTCCTCAACCGTGCTAATCACGCGGCCTTCACTCTCTACAACCCTAGCACCAATTTCATGGAGGCCCGCAATGCGGACGGGTCATGGGCTGGGCCGAATGAGGGATGGACGGAGGGCGACAAATGGGCTTATTCGTTTGCGGTGGTATTTGATGTACCCGGGCTTGTGGAGAGGCGAGGAGGGAAGCAGAGGTTTGTGCAGAGTTTAGAGGATCATTTCGAAGGGGGTAAGCATATATTTTCGCTGTGATATCTATTCTGTTGAGGTATTCATGTCCGTTTCAAGGGCATAATGATCATACGAATGAGGTGAGCTATATCAAAATTAATGTAAACACATTTGTGTCAAATTCCGAGTGTAGCCTTCGCACCATATCCCATACCTCTATTCTCTAGCAGATGCAGCCTCGATATCACAAGAACGTATTAGAGAAATCGCGCTAGCCAACTATAATGCCACCGTCAATGGTCTCGCCGGGGTCAGACTTTGCAACTCTATGGGGTTAGACTGACCTTTCTCATGTCTATTTCGTGTTTACTAGAACGAGGA
>QLPF01002707.1:0-19803 GCA_003314045.1 Hygrophorus pudorinus
TTGTTTACAATACAATCTATATGTTACTCACCTTTTTGTGCCCGTGGTTACCGCTGTCTCGAGCGGTGGGTGGTAGTGAGTAGTGACGGCTGAGTTTGAAATGTGGAACAGTGAGCGGAATATTCGACACACCCACGGGTTGAACAAAATGCAAAAAGTTGTTACCCCCTTAGAACTCTAGCCACAGTATAATAACATTATATATACCAGTAAATATTATTGGTGACCCATTGCACATTTTAGGTGACGGGTACAAATACGAGGGGCGGGTACAGCTCCCGGGTCTGGGTACAAGTCTGTGTAGAAATTTTACTACTCTTACCCGTACCCGCGTGAAATACCCGCCCAATACCCGCAGGTATTCTTGTACCCCTGCAATACACTAATTGTCCTTGGTTTGCAGAAACAAGAGGACTCGTGATCCTCAAGCAGAAACATCAGGAAGCCCCAGGTGTGTTTCATTTCTGCTATTTATGGCCTCATATACTGACCATTACTATAGCAAAAAGAGGAAAGTCAAACCTGCATCTCAGGTACCAACTTCGCAAATGTAAGGGGTTGAATTGCATTCCTAGAGAGCTATATTCAACTTTGTCTGCACAGGAAAACTAGACAAGTACCAGCACGAGGGAAACATATTTGAAGCATGCTTGTTTGCCCTCCACTTTTTGTAGTCATTGTTCGCAGTTCAATAATAAATATAATTGTTCAATAATACATATATAATCATTGATCATTACAAAATGCCCAAAGGCATACAACTATGTCTGTAATGCTGTCTGGGTCCTGACCACAATCGTCTTAAACCAAGCCACCAACTTGGGCTCCAAAGCTTTGTACTGAAGTGCTAACTTCATCAATTCCAACCTCATAGTCTTCATCCTTTGCGTGTTCCAGGCATTTCTGATGTTGCTAGAAGGACCAGGCTGGTCAACAACCAAGTCAATTGCATTTGTCTCATGCTAGCACAAATCATTAGTATGGCTTTGATCACACACTTCATAAACATACCTCCATCAGTCCGGTGTAAAAATCTGGACTCTGTATAAATGTCTGGGCAAAGTGAATAGTGTACAAACCGCAGTCACAGCCATTTGGCTGCTGCGGCACCTAGAAAGTGATTCTCAATCAGTTTAGTGAAGCACAATGATTAGAAGAAGCTTACCTGTGGAAAATGAACCGTGAATCGCCTCATGTCAACGGTTTTCTCCCACCGCATTTTCGCCTCGAAGTGCAAGATATTCTTTATGTTTGAGACTGTCTCGGATGGGAAATTGTTATGAAATGAATCCAGGACATAGATTTTTCTATGGTGTTTGGAATGTAAGATATTGGTGGTCAATTTAAATCATTGTATACTTACATGTGTGGCCCTTCTGTCTTCAAGGCATTTCCTGGCGAGGCTACAATGACTAGATACCAGTGACTGCTGCAGAAAGACATCAGGGATGTGTTTCCTAGAATGGCAAGAGAACTCACTCCTTTCTTGAATGTATGGGCCAGACGAGGTAGTCTAGCTCAAATATTTTCCACCAGACATAAACCTCTGCCTTCAAATAATGTGCCTCCGGAGAGAGATCAGCAGGTTCCGAGTATGCGGAATGAGCCCATGGACTAAATATTGCTATGCGGTTGGCAGTGGCAGTATCTGCCTTGATGAGTAGGTCCTTAGCAACCCTATTTTAAATACATGAATCAATAGCAGCAACAATATAAAGACTAAATTCATACCGCAAAGAGAATTCTATTATATCCCCATTCAGATATTCGCCTGGATCAAGGCTATGGAGGACTATTTTGTCCATGTTCAACTCGTTATATGGCCTGTGTGGCGGTCCATGTTTTAAAGGACTGGGTCTTTGGTTTCTATCAGCCTAGCTACAGTGTAATACATTACCACTTACTGTGTCTTCTTCCTGCCGCCTGTAACATCCTCCCTGACTTCTATGTCGCTCTCTCCATCCTCCATCTCCAGGTCCTCAGGGTCTGCCAAAGGCGTAACTGACATTAATGCAGATGATGTGTCTGACCTCAGATCTTCAGGCCTGCAGTCCCATATTAATTAATGATCCTACACAATGTATATCTCAGGCAACTTGCTCTTCGTCATCCTCTACAATCAGCCTCCATGATGCCCTTTTCTTCGTACTACCCCTACCAATGTTCCCAGGAATTCGCACTGTGTGCGCTGGTAGAGCCCACGGAATATTATGAGCATCTGTGATGACCTTCATCTTATGAAGGCTGGAAGAAAACTTCAGAAAGGCGTCAAAGCCAAACAACAAAGCACATTACCTGGTTTCCTTGATGAACCTGGCTGATGTGGCCTGATTCATCCATTGGATAAAGGCCTGGTATAAATGGCCTTGCCTCTTGGCTATCAAGCCAAGAGTAATTGTGACCATGTGGCGGAATGCCGACCCTATAGTAAACATAATTAGTTATTCAATGCCCTTCCTTCAGTAGCTTAGACCCACCTTGGCCGAAGTTGCATTGCCATTCCTTTGGACATTGCTGCGGCCTACATGGCAGCAATCGCAATGATAACATGGTGGCATCTTTGGTATGCTATGAGGGATAAATTGTGAATATTAGCGCAAACCATGTCTATCAATTCGCATGCCTCTTACTGTAATCTGGGTGACCTCACGATCCAGGCGGACCAGGAAGTGTGGCAGAGTCAGCTGCTCAATTTTGAGGTTTGCGGTGCCAGGCATCCATGTGAGCTGGGCAGAACCTACGGCAGGTTCTATGGCCGTTAAGCCAATTGCCATGTTGGTAATAGGTAGCGAAGGCATAGTTGGGGCAGGTAAATGCAGAAATGAAGTGGGTTACAGTGTAAAAGAGATAATTGCTTTTTTTGGACAATCAACACACTAAAACAGCTTAGTCATCCATCGGCCAGTCGATAGATGACTAATACATTTCCCATTTTGGAATTTCCCATTTTGGCTTGTGTCACGTGCATCGACTGGTCAATGGATGACCAATCATTTGTTGAGCGAGTTGTTTGTCATTGTGTGGTGTTGATCAACGATCATTCCTCACTGTATATCTTGATGTCTTTTCCTGATTCACTTTCACAATTTCTAGGGAAACTTCTTGTGAAAAACCTTTCCATATGGACCGGATTTTACAGTCACCCAAGAAGTAGACCTCCTATGCAACCAGAGTTGGAAAATCACCGGATCAGGTACTGATTGGCCATTGATTTATTCTTCAAGTGTTTATTTTCTCCAGGCAGCAGCTTTACAGCTTTATAGACATGCTTAGGCTTGAGATTGAAGCTGAAGCTGATGTCTCTGGGCAGCCAGTATCGTCCAAAGAATTTCTACATACAGTTGTAGTCATTGTAGCTACTATTCTGAACCCCTGTAAGCACACATAGATCACATAGCCTCTGTTCTGCTCACCATACCCTGCAGTTCGGACAGAATGGGATGCAGCATGATTTGCAGAGCATGTAAAAAGGTCCAAAGTGAACATAGATGGTCAAATAGGAGACATGGATATCAATCTATGCAAGTATTTCAAACAGGCTGACTTTGGAGACATCAATATCCCTGCAACCATACTAGACTCATGTAGCCGAATAATTGCATGGCATCTGCCCTCAATCATCACCAACAAGAGAACAGTAGGTAACAAACATCTATCCATAACACATTGATATAGTATCTCAATATAGACTGACTACAACGATGCGGTTGTCGGCCTCAATCACTTGTTGGCCAAATCAATGGAAAAACATGACAGCAAGGCCTCTTGGCGACAAAGTGGTTTCATCAGCCCCGCAGATGCAGCCTTTCATCCAGGAACAGTAGACCTTTCCCCGGGATGGTTTATGCAACAGCACACCATAAGTTTATTCATCAATTTGTGTGCATACATTAATTTGGTCTTATTTTACTCTAGAGATTGCAGGACCCCTTATACCCCTCAGCTCATCTGAGAACGGCTGAAGGTGGAACATTCCTCACCGCCATTGCAAGTGGGGAACTACTAATGGACTCGATTTTGTGTCTCACTGCACGAGAGCATTATGAATACGGACTTGAAGCGGTGCAGAAGTTGAGATGGGGGCAAGTCTTGGCACGAGAACACCCTCATGTCCACCTTTGGCCGAATTCATTCTCAGCAATCCAGATCATTGTTAATCATATAACTCCACCTCATAGGGACTTCGAGGGAGCCTCATCTGCCTATGACCTCCTACTGAGTGCTGGTACACACACAGATTCACGGATAAATATTCACAATATCAACACTACATTTAGCTATTGTCCTGGCACTGTAGTCCTGGTATGTGGACGTGTTTTGTTACATGGAGTTCCTTCCTGGGAGGGAGGAGAACAAATTTGCATGGCTCATTATATTCGGGATGCAGTTCATGACCGGTTGAAAATAAGATATCCTGACTGGGTATTATATAGTCAGTATTATGATTTAATGGCAGAGCCATATAGAGCACAACTGGGTCTTACATAACTGCTTAGTTAGGGTCATGTCAGGGTCAACTGATGTAGTTATACCTCATGTAATACAGTTCACTGTATGTGTAATACTGCCTTGTGTAATACTGCCTTGTGTAATACTGCCTTGTGTAATACTGCCTTGTGTGATACTGTTCAATGCCTCCTGTGTAACACCTTTCCCTCTTGCCTTGTTTTTACCCACCAAACCAAGAACATGGTGAAGTCTGGAGCAAACAAGTTGTCCAAATCCTCACTATCCAAAGGAACAAAGAGAAAACTGCCAATAATCATTGATAAAGAGAGTATAGTGAAAAGGAACAGGAGGGGGAACCTGATTTATGTGACTAAAGAAGTACAGTCTACCTTACCTTCGAGGGCTTCATCTTCCAAGGTTTCCAATGAAACTCAGAAACCATCTGTACTTCACAAGACACACCGGCTGTGTCAAGATTTAACCCGGATTTAAAGTAATTTCTCAAGGGTTTCTCAAATATTATTTACAGAAAATTATTTAACTGTTGTTTAAATATTAAATTTAACCTCACAGTGAAAGGTGAATCCGCACATATAATTTTGAAACAGCTTTAATTCAGTATTAAAGTCATACTAAAATTTCAAATTTTGCTCAACACAAAAGTTTTGGCGAAAATACTTTTTTCGCAAACACTTCAAGAAGAATTTAAATGATTTGTATCACTCCGTTTAAATGTATATTCAAAGTTATTACTTTTGCTAAAAGGTAAACGATTTGTAGAATATAAGATTGAGACGATAGTTGAAAGCAATTTCTAAATTTTACATTTTAAACTAGTTTGAAGTCATTGCCCGATCGTCGTCCCGATCATTGCCCTACCGTCACCCGCTCATCGTCCTGATCATCACGCACTCATTGCCCAACCGTCGGGTGACAATTCATTGTCATCGTCAGGATGGGTGAAAGCAGTTGTGGTGTATATTTACAGTATTTTGAGCACCAGACTCCGTGGCAGGTAACTGGGCAGGTGCAAACCCAAAAGCGCTGCTGTCCCCGCCCCAACCTGCAAAATTACTGCCAGCCTTTACGCCAGGAGTAAGCATTTGGCAGCAGAAATGTGGTTGGCTGCCATACTGAGACTAGTGGCCAATCATCATGACGAGGACCGCCCAGCTGAATGGAGTCAACTATGTCCTGACTGCGAGCGTCAGCATTGGAACATGTTACTGGAACGCTGGGGCCCAAATAGTACAACTCCTCCAGATCGAAACCATATGCGCTTGCATCAAACTTCAAGGAATAAAGCATCAGTGGTGAACGATGCCGTGAAATGACAGCGACTTACCAAATCGTTGGACTCAGCACTGGCAGCGCCTTGAATGGAGAAGGGCAGCATCATATGGCTGGCAGACTTTGAAAGCCATATTGCAAAATATACAGTTTTGAGCAGGGCAGTCACATGAAAATTGTACCGTTTTGCGAACCTTTCGTCGGTGAAGACATTTTCTGCCAATACGATCACATGTCAAGTCGGACCGAAGGACATGTAATAAGCATTCGGTGAGACCTGAAAATCAGCCCGCCAAAGACAACAAGCGAGTCTGAATGCATTTTGCAAAAACTTTAATCTAACGCCTGTCCAAGCCCTCGATTCAACAGCTACGTTGCACACGCTGCGAACTTGATAGAGCTGTGGTGCTGTGATGGCCATGACTCAGAGTGATATGATGAGCATCATCCCTATGGACGATTCCACGGCCATACACTCAGCTCATCAGCGACGATGACAATCTTGACCCCAATAGCACAGCTCCAACATGGGACTATTGGACTAGATATGGGATATAGGTGAATGCATTTGGTAATGTTATGTCGAGTCAGATGTCTGATGTGCAATCAGTACTACATGTATCACGTTACCATTTAACAATGGACCACTTTTAACAATCCCTTGTCAGGAGCTTAGTTCTCAAACTTCTTACTTCCAGTTGGATTTTTTTTTGTTAGCTTAGGATATATTTAATACAATTTTATTTCAGGTCAGGGAATCCACTATCAGTTTGAAAAGGGCCACTAAATTTATATGCCAAATGCTGGGGAATCGTGAACATAAGCTTGGGCCAAGACTTGGCAGTGTGCCATACGCTCAGTCTCAAAGTTCTCAACAGCTGTGATAGCAAAACTGAGCAAAATGTGATGCCGGATGAGTCATGTTCGATGCATAATAATTCGCTAAACATGGCATTTCAAATGGTGTTTGGCGAATGATATTGGTGTTTGGCGAATAGTAGTCACCAGAAGTGTTGAAAAGGCGGCAGTTTAAAAGTAGTCAGTACAAGTCTCTGTCTTTTTTACTTGAAAATGACTGATGAAAATCACAATCCGCCCAAGCTTGCCGCCAGTCCCTCAATTTATTCCAGTTCATCCTTTCGACCACCCCCATCTCCATCTCCCTCTGTAGTTTCAGACTCGTCAGATGATGAGGGGGCAACTCAGGAGAAGTGGATGGTAGACACAGCTTACCGCCAGACCCTCGATGTAAGTTGTATCTTCAGTTATCAACAAATAATTGGCGGTATATTTGTTCTGTTTGCCAGGGCCTCCTCCTACCGTCTAGTTTGGACCCTCCAGACTCATCACACATCGCGATGAATTATGCCAAGACAACATGTGATCTGATTCATGCTGAAGCTTTCATTGTGGAACAATGATATCATTGATTGAAGTATGCAGCAGAGGCTTACAAAATTCATGTGCAGAAGATGCGGCGGAAATACATTGAAGTAACAAAGCAGGTACATGGGCACTACGAGGTTGCTGTCTTTCACGGCTCCACCTCAGAATGCGATATTCCAAAGGAATCAGTCCGTTTCCCCTCTGTTCCTGGTAATGTGCCTCTTATCTTGTACTAAGCTGTTCACTAAGGCCTCATGACAGATTCTCTTTGCACAAACTGCGGAGTCACATTGGGCTGACAACCATCGCTGAGCCATCTTCACCTCTCAGTAAATCCTGTATCGAAGTTGGCTGGGCCATTTAAATGTGGAATATATCAGCGCTGTGATAGACAATTAGCTATGTAAACCATGTATTATATCTTGCTTGCGCTGTACTGGTGGCTTTTGAATCGCAAAGTCACATAACTTTTGGCCGATCAGTGTGCATCTACTGTTATGCGCCCCAAAAGCCCGTATGTACGGTGCACGTGATCCTGTGACGTGATCAGTGTCACAATCCCAGCTGAGTGTAAGTAGAATTTCGATCAAATTGTCACTGTGACAGTAAAAATGGAAATTCATCAGTTTTGACCAAGTTTGACTAAATTTAGCCCATTTTGGACCCATTTGCATGACTACAATTGTGGTATAGTAGTCAGCCATTGGTAAATGCAACCACATCCATTTTGGTGTTCACATCAATCTCAGTCACAAAAGTCTTGTAAAAGTACATGTATAGTCAGCAGGCAGTAACATGTGTCGTACATAGCCATACAAAAGTCCCGGTATAGTCAGGGAATTTGCAATTTCAGTCAGCTGTACATATGCCTACTACTACCTATATACCCCCCTCCTCTCGCTCTTCTGCTGCTGATCCCCTCCGCTCTCTACTCTAAGCCTTAGTCTACACCTTGGCTGCACGTGTGCGTGCCGTTCTAGTGATGCAGTGCAGTTAGGGGGGCTTTTCTCTGCACCCTTATCTCACTCTGTTCCGTCTTGGTCCCGTGTTCGCGCTGGGCGTCGGTCAGTGGGCCGGAAATGGCATTGACATGGCACTAGGGATGTGGATGGAGCAGGGGTCTAGGTGTCCAGCAGGCATGGTCACAACTGACTGGATGGTGTGTCGAGAGGGCGGGCCTACTGCTTGACCCAGACATCGACAGCTCAATGCCGGGCGCTGTGGAAGTATTCACGCCAGCATGGATGAGGTTGTCGTAGCAATGCTGGGGCTGTGGTGAACTCACCCCTGGTTTTTTAATATCTCCTCCCTTGGGGGTGGTCTTGGCGGCTTTATGAGCCTGCGCGGCACACACATGCACCTGGGTTGTGTACCTGAGTCGTTTGGAAGAGGCCAGATGTGGCCGGTGTGCTGGTACTTGGTAGGTGACGTGGCGTGTCGAAACGTGTGTGTCGGTTGCGTGTAGTGAGTAAATAGACTGTATGAAAGAATTAATAGGGACTCAATGAGGAGCCCTGCGCGTGCCCTGAGAGGTCGGGGCTGCATTGCCTGCATGCAGTGGGCGGCTTATGGTGGCGGTGATGCCTGCTTTCCTGGACTGCCAACTCTCCTCCCATCTTCCGGACCGTCCCTGCTGCACAGTGCTCGCATGTCATTGTGTGATGGGCTTGTAGATGGGTGTTGGATAGGTGCGGAGTTAGTGGGTGGTGCACCACCATCATTCCATTGAGTCGTTGATGGTAAGTCTTAAAGTCCTAGAGGGTAGAATAATTAGTAGAACATGAAATCCCACAGTGTACTTACCTCTGGGCTAACTTCAGCCAGTTTCAGGTGCGAAGGCAAGCCAAAGGTGTATAATACAACAAGTGTGTCTGACTCCAGGTCATTCTGCTTGAAGTTGAATTTAGGGGCTGGCTGGAAATAACTTCACAGTAAATTATAGCACTTGAAGTCTCAAACCGCCGATTCGAAACTGTGACTAAATCTTAACTGTGAGTTGACCGTGAGTTGACTGTGAGTTGACTGATATTGATTTAGAAATATTGCGCAGATCGTGGTTGTGCCTGGACATGACTAGACATGACTAAAAGCCCATTTTTCAAACAATTGCTCGACTACTAGCTGACCAGCACCTTGCATTTTTACTTAGCCTGATGCAAGGCCTGATGAGGCGGTGTGACAGGCAGAAATTTTCAGCAGAAAAGGCCCAGAAAGGGCCTGTAACTTTGTTGCTGCCGTATATACAACCGTACTCTATGCCAAATCACACCCTTTATCCTTTTTCGATACCTCTAAATCCAGCTCCAGACTGGGATACCCCTTGTGTCGCCTCAATGCTCTTGTTGGATGCCGAACATCCGGTTCCTCAACATCGGAGTTTGGCTCAGTGGAAATGTCGCGTTGACCATGCAAGTGAGCCTGAGTTCCATAGACTTCAAGTTTGTGCCACTCTGAGTGACAATATCTATTTTGTTCCTTCTGGATAAACATCAATGCATGCCAGCCCCCAGGCTGTGATCACCTACCAACTGTTGTTTGCCCTTCTGCCCTTCTGACTCGGACTGGTTCAGTTCGGGCACCTGGTCAAATAATGTTGCGACGCAGACAGCTTTGTGTGTCACAGCTGAGTCCCTGCTTCCTGCCACACTCTACAACAATAAATAACAATAGGGAATCCTAGAAACTTGAACCTACCAATGTCTTGCGGCTCGGACCTTCTTTCTGAGAAATCCCCAGGATATCATAGTGCTTGTCGCATGCACGGTAATCGCCAGACATAGCTCAAGTAACCCATGAACTGAAACATCCTTTATAGCACAAAACTACTAGTTCCCACATGAAGTGACAAGAGTACTGTCATCACGGTTTTGTGTCAAGTTTCGCAGATGTTTTAGGCCATTTCAAAACGGTTCACAATCGTCGGTGGGGGCTTTCCAGTATATGGATTACAATGAAGAAACAGTTTAATAAAATTTAAGTGGGAAAAGACTGATGATGCGACAATATTAGTTCCCGACTTTGGGGACAGTAAGTAGTCTGCAAGTTCCTTTAGTTGCCATACCCAGCCAACTCAAGTCTGTTGTCATTGCATAAATGGCAAGATTTGTTTTGTAAACCGCAAAAGGTTACAGCTGCATTTTGAACCTTGCAAAATGCACTCATCTGACAATCTATTTAATAGTGCTAGTAATTGGCCATCCCTCCTCAGAGCCAGCCCTGATCCGTCGAGACTATTGGATTTATCTCTTGATCTGCCCTCAATGGTCCGGTTAGACGAGCATGTTTGGGACTTGGAAAATTATCTTAGGTGCATTCGGGGGCAACTTGAACGTGGAAGTATTCTCCTCCAATACGACCCAACAGCGTTGGATTTGCGTCCATGGTTGTGGTCAGTCATTCGACATATGTTCACCCATCTGCTTCAAATTTGATTACTTGCTTTATGATGTTGTAGGCCAGTGGCTGAAAGTGGAGAGCGTATCACTCCATCAGACCTGCTCGATTACTGTATCACACACCAATTCAGAATGCCCTGTTGTCTTTGCGCTTGTAACCTTACCACGTCAACCAGTATTTTTGAAGCCGCCGTTTACGTTGCCGCCACAGGGGAGTTTACTGGTGAATATGTAGCTGGTTGCGCCATGGATTCTTGTGGCTATTTGGGTACATCAAGTTGGTCATGCAGAAGACAACCCTTAATATCGAACATCACTCTAATTTTCAGTCTGCATTGAACGTTCTTATATGTTACAGGGACTCCTCGTCGGACGATATGCTGCCTGAGGTATCCCTATGTTATCCGTGGAGCCCGTTTGATGGGATGACTGATGTCAATCCCCAGCTGTTGAGGACCCTCCGCCACTGCCTATTTTCCATTTGCCTCGTTGTCACAGTGCTCCCCACACAACCCAATCATCTAGAACCCATACTAGCATAAGGAGACCAACCAGAAAGTCATTGTTACCTCGTAACTATTCGACCATCTGACGGATTCACTAGGTCATGGAAAGCATCTTGTAGCTGCGAATAGCGAGTTGTGTGGGTTCGCTTTATTCTTCCAACTTGACGCCTTTCACCAAGGTGGCATTCCCGACTCAGACTTCCGAAAACATTTTGTTAAGTGTATTTGTGGCTTAGTTATGACGCACAGAGTTTTCCCGCAGCACGAGTGTGCGAAATTTAATGCTACTCCCCGAGATATTCCCATTGATCTCATGATAGAAACTCCACATACTGTTATTGACCTCACAGCTGATTCAGATGGGGAAGAGTAGCTATGTGTGTATTGAATATTATGGTCAGAGAAGATACAGCTTATAAAACTTTATCCCCTCTAACAAGAACATCCCAATTCAGAATCCCAACCAAAAAGCGACGGCAGAGCCACAGTTCTTGTATAGTAATATATGTTTCAACTTCAATGAATTTGAATTCATTCAGACAAATATTGACTGTGACTCCAAAAAAGTTTGTGACTGTGACATGGGTGTCAAGTAACTCTTCAAGTTCACTCTCTCAGCTTGCAGTGCGTTACAGTAATCGCAGCTGTTGACTGGGTTCAAGTTGATCTGGAGCTACTATAATTTCATACCTTTACACTTCAAGTGGCTCGATGCAGCGCGTATCTTCGCAGCTGTTGACTTACTGCCTACATCAGTACTGGACCTGGGTCCGACTTCTAACCAAATCGCCACACCCATTACTCACAAGGAATCGCAGCACATTATCCACGCAGCCGTTGAACTCCTACTCCAAGTCCTACCAGCCTGGTGAGTCCTTTCCTTCTGCTCAAGTCATCATACCTGTTTACTTACAAGGAATCACACTGCATTAGCTTCCGCTGTTGAACTATCTACACCAGCCTTGTACTGGACCATCCTCCACTCCTATTTAATTACGAGGAATCACAGTGCGTTATCTATGCAGCTGTTTATGTACTATCTACATCGACCTGGTACTGGACTAGGTACTGGACTATCTGGGTCATTTATAATCAAATCGCCACCACAGTAGGAATGCATCTGTTGTTTCAGAGCATGCTGCTGTAATGTCACCATCTGTGAATATTACCAATGAACTTATCACTGGTGGGCTCTCGACGCTCATGTCGCGCCTATGGTTCGATCACCCATTTACTCACGAGGAATCACAGCGCATTATCCACACAGCCGTTGAACTCCTACTCCAAGTCCTACCAGCCTGGTGAGTCCTTTCCTTCTGCTCGAGTCATCATACCTGTTTACTTACAAGGAATCATACTGCGTTAGCTTCCGCTGTTGAACTATCCACACCAGCCTTGTACCGGACCCTCCTCTCCCATTTACTCATGAGGAATCACAGCGCGTTATTTACGCAGCTGTTGGCCTCCCTACTGTGATCTAAACCGACCTGGTACAACTAGTGGACCATCCAATTTGCTTCTAATCAAATTGTCACACCCTTCTACCCACGAGGAGTCGCAGCGCGTTATCTTCGCAGCTGTTAACTTACTGCCTACACCGGCTGGACTTGGGCATGACTTTTAATCAAATCAACAGACACATTGCTGATGAGGAATGGTGGCCGGTTATTCACGCAGCTGTTGAACTCTTACTTCAAGTTTCACCAGCCTGGTCCCCTCCCTTCTGCTCGAGCCGTCATACCTGCTTACTCATGAGGAATCAATCACAGTGTATTATTGTCCACTGTTGAACTACTTACCCCGCCCTTGCACTGAACTATCCTTCACTTCAGGGAATCGCAGCGCATTATCTATGCAGCTGTTGACCTCCTGCCTAATGTGATTGAAGCCGACCTGGTACTGCTAGTGGACCATCCAATTCACTTATAATTGAATTCCCATGCCCATCTACTCATAGGGAGTCGCAGCGCGTTATCTACGCTGCTGTTGATGTACTACCTACACCCACCTGGGACCATCTCACTTCTAACCAAATCACCACACTCATTTACTCATGCAATCACGGTGCGTTATCTACGCAGCTGTTGATGAGCTACTTGCCACCAGCCTCAGTTCCACTTTATGGCCAAGTCAGTTTTTGCTGAGAACTCGAGCTATGGCAGTCATGTTTGCCTGTGCAGGCGGTGTTTCTTGCATTTCAGCCCATTCAGCAAACGCGAGACATCAGGTCAAAGTACTACCGACACATCTGCTACTTTCTGCCCTTGGTGAATCTCCCATTGGCTGCCTAACTCAGAGTTTCCTAGACAGTTGTTGGGTGTAGCTATGGTGCGTGAACAGCCACTGACCCCATCAATCCTAGCAAACTAACAGTGTGTTGGTGCTGAGGGAGGCTCAAAGTCGACAAGCCTGCTTCCAGCCTGAGTATTCTAGTTGTAGTCTTTTGTTGGCACCCCGTAGTGGGCTAGCATGGAACTATTGTGCAGGATGCAAAATCGTTGCAAAATTGCTAGTAGGTTATTCAGATTTTGCAGCCGGTGTTGCCATGCATATTACATCTACCAAAATAGTGGGCTAGTGTGGAATGCGCACTACAGATACCCTATTTGATTTTCAATGAACAAAGTGGAAGTACACATAATGCTCACAGGTGTGTATGATGGTACATCAGTATGTGATGCAGAAATCTCCAGACGGCCGTCATAATTGTTACCTATGAGATGGTCAGGATGGGGAATCTTCATACCGGCAACACTCCATATTGCCAGTGATAGCCCGTATGTACAGTGCATGTGATCATGTGATGTTACTACTGTCACACGTTTAACTGATTGCCCCTCCCCACCTCACTCTAAATACACGTGTTAACTCTTTAAAGTTATGCTACACTCAACATCAAACATCGTAATAACTCAAAAGGACCTCGAGAACAAGATTGCGTCCTTCCAACAATCTGGGATGCTCATTCGTACTTGGGCACCTGTCCTTCTCCAGTGGCCCTGGGAGAATGGCATTGCCTTGGAGCATGGTTCAATGCGCGAGAGACTAGAAAATGCACTTGAAAAATCCAATCAGGATTCAAGGCTGGTGGACATGGTGATGGTGAGTACAAGAAGCTTCTTTATGCTGCAAACGATGTGGAAATTTAACACTCCCACAGAAATTCACCACAGCAATCGACAAATACGACCAGGCAGAGGCTTTTCTGCACAAGGACAGAGCCTTCATCTGGCGTTTCCTCGGAGGAGCCAAAGGCCACAACAATTCTCTCACGACAGAAGACATCTTTCTGGGCTTGAGCAACCAAAACCAGTCGCAAATCAATCGGTTTTCTCAGGCCATCTGTCGGTACCTCCTCTTGGATATACTTTCGAACGTCCTCAACGTCCCTCGGCACCTGTCACTGCAACTAGTCCCATTCCATCCTCAAGCCACAGCATCTGCGAGGATCCAACAAGTAGGTTTTTTTTGTTTCATTCTCCGGTCTTTATAGGCGGTAATTGACTTGTGGACAGATTCTGGGTTTGCTGTCCGATTGGACAAAACCCATAGCCTTGTTTTCGAGGTCAATGATACAGGCCAACACTGACACCAACACGTCATCTGCCCTGTCAGGTATGATTGCCACATGTTCCGGAACAGAGCAAAAACTGTTTCTCAACACTCTCGTTCACCTTCTGAGCACACATCAACAAGTCGGTGCCATCGAGTTCAACAAGGCCATGTTGAATATCAGCATGATTATTCATAGGGCGAATTGGACTTCCCTCCCAATGGGAGGGAAATGATGGAAAGGTTACTGCAGTAAGTCGTCTCTTCCTTGCAATGTGTCTGATGGTGCTGACATCTGACATCAAATGCAGGAGGTCCACGGCTCTTTCCGTCGACCTGTCCAGTGATCTCAAAGGATGGATCAACACGAGCATGACCGACTGCTTCGTGAAGTCCATTGAAAATATATTCTGCCTAGCAACAGGCATTACGCCCCTAATATTGCTCAACCCTAGGCAATATGGGAAGGATAATTTTGGCAGGGACACCCTGATGACAGTAAGAGATATTCCTTGTTGTTGTTTATTTTGTCCTAGCACTGATTTTCTCTTCAGTTTTCACAGTCGACAGGGAACGACAAGCCTCTCTTCCTCCAGAGGGTTGAAAAAGAGCTGTGGGCATCGTTCCTGGCCATCGCGTCTGGGAGATCCCAGAAGGAAACAATGTCCCAGTTCTTGCAAACTTATACCACGCTCGAACAAGAATTCCTGGTAACAAGCCAAGGATTACATTGGTTTGTTCAAGGTGAGTGGTACATATTTTCCATGTGATCAATACTCAAAAATCACTTCATTTGCAGGCCCATCTACAAGCCGCATCGACACGGTGGAGCCTGGCCTATTGACAGCCAATCCACGCCCACAAGATGGATCCGCCATTTCTCAAAATGAAGAAGCGGAGTTCCCTGACAACCAACAGGCCGTCGATAAAGGGAAAGGGAAAGCTCACCCAAGCACAGCGGACCACAGGAACAGCCACAAGGATGCCAGCACATTATTCGACGATGACCCCCCAGAGACCACCAACAACCTGGGTCCATCAAGCAGTACAAGGTGTTTGCCCCCCTCATCTCCCACACCTGCATCTGTGCGACACTCTCCCGTTCCTTCATCTGCGCGACACTCCCCCATGCCTTCTCTGCGGTCGTCTGTCAGGCCTCCTTCTCCTCTCATGCTGATTCCTTCCCCTCCTGCCACAGACAGTGGAACTCCACGCCTTCCTGCTGTCCAACCTCGGGAACTAAGGGCCAAAAGGCAGAAGCAGCAGACCCCTGCTGAAACCAAAACAAAGCTGAGGCTCGCGGTGCACTCCAATCCCCGTGCCCAGAAGGGGAAGGTGAAGGTGAACCCTGCGAGCAGCGTTTACATCAACTTGACGGGCGATGTAAATACTGGTTCTATTTTGCTGTCTTTTCTTGAGATATTGACAGCGTTAATCCAGGACGTCGGGGAGCCCGTTGTGATGGAATTGGATGTTGTCAAGGTGGGCCTCTTTTTGGTGCCAAAATTGTTTTGCAACTGAAATTTTCGTTCCAGTTGGGCCCTGAGTCTGTCCAGCTCGATCTGTTTTATGCAGAGGTAGACAGATCGCCTCTTCGATACCAATTCAAGACACCCTCTACCATGGTAAGTAGGGCTTTACTAGTCTAAGCATATGTTAGCTAATGAGACCTGCATCATAAGATGCGAGACAAACTTCCCACTCTTCAGGACATCCAGGGAAACATCAAGTCTCTTTATCAAGATGGAAGGCCTTTGCACCACCTTTCCAGTGCAAGAGATCTCAGTTACGATCCTGAGGACCCCGACGTCTCCTCCATTTTTGTTGTCGACTATGTCAACTTCAAACAAATGGCTCCTGCAGACATACAGAAGATTTTCCGATATCAACACATTTTGGTGGTGGGAGCGCCGAGAGAAGAAGATTCTGAGTTCAACGAGGCTAGTCTCAGTTTGGTGGGGGACATAGACATCCCTAGAGATGTCATGGGTGAGCATCATGTCGTTTTTCAAGTTGACACCTGACCTATTTCATTTGCATAGTCTCCTCTCTCCGGACTGTGGACCATCCGAATGGAGGTTTAAAATGGGGTACCTTGCACGACCTCTACATAGCATCAGAAGAAGAGGACTGCCAAAGGGTATTCAATATACTCAGTCTGCCCATGGGGCAAGTTAGTGTGGATCCTCCCCCATGTTTTAGGCGAGTTCCAAGATGTTTTGGGACACAGTTTGCTTACAGTATGATGTCCAGGGCCCTAGCTTCCCACGAGCCTGCCATGCAAGCCAGCCGTGGAAAACCTGGCTTCATCTGCCTACGTTCATTCGCTGATGAACTCATCTGGGGCAGAGCAGCCTTAAGACATGCATCTTCTTGGTCCCACATCGACGACGAAGGCTTCGGAACAGTATCCAGCACCCATGTTGGTATGAAGTACTGGGTGGTGGGTCGCCCTCGTCGAGACGCTCCACCAGAAGAGAAGGGCATCGGTCATTTGGGGTCAATAAGCGCTTTCGACGACCCTTGGAGGCCTTCAAAGGCCTGCACCCAGAAATTTGACTATGAAGGTGTCATCCTGGACCCGGGAACTGTTTTGTGAGCATTTCTGCAACGTATAGTATTACTGTGCTTAGTTTCAAGCGACAGCTATATGAGACCTTGTACGGCCCACTATGTCATCACTCCACTACATTCCGTCGTCTTGGGCCGACATTTCTATGCCTCCTCCACCATCCAGAGATCGATCTTCGGTGTCGTTCACACCTTCATGATGAACCATGCCGTCACCAATGATTCCCATGATGAGACAAGAATGATACTGCGTAGGATGTTCTACATGTGGCAACATTCTTACATGTTCAATGGGTCTACAGGTGAGTGTAGATGTTCTTTGAACAGTTCTTATTCATATGCTCTTTTGTACCTCAGGCAATCTCCATCACGTTCCAGACATCACCATGGAGGAGTGTCTTTTGGATGTTGTCGCCCTCGGCAACCTCCTCGAGTTTGGTGAACTGCTCAACAGGCGATTTCACCTTGGAAGACTCTCGAAGCAAGATGCCGAGGAACATCGCATCTCGCGATTCAACTACCACTCGTTTCAAAAGTGGTTCTTGACCGAGTATACGCTGGTCTGGTCTGGGAAGGTCATATCACCGTCTGCAGTCTTCAAACACTCTTTGTGTGAATTCGCTGCAGCGTTGGTTCTCTACAAGCACAGGGCGATCAACGCGGCTAGAGCAGACGAGTCTTCCCTGCAGAGGTTTCAACGACTCGTCGAGGAGCTTATCGTCAACGTCCACCCGGATCTCAGCAGCACCCTCAAGTGTCTTCTCAACAACCAAGAGGGGTCCCTGCATTGGAGGGGTCCGTCGTTTTGTATTCGGCAACGACTAGAGGATGAAGATGAGACGGAAGCATTCAATTTTGGCGATTGGAGGCTGTTGGCAGACGATGAGGATGGTTTGGGATCCGAACCGTCCAGCGACGAAGAGCTGCCTCTCCAGGTTACACAGCGTGGTCGAAAGCGAGCTGTGTCGACTTCCAACCGTAGGTCATAAATTGAAGCACATCCTTCTTCTGATACTGATCTGAATATTTGCATTTTGATGCAGAAATTGAATTGTCCGGTGCTGTCACAAGGCATAAACATTAGGAGGTCTGGTTTAAGCAGTCGCCATTAGTGATATTGCTGTGCAGTGCCCCCCCACCCTTCTTCAGGACACTTCTTTGTGACGTAGTAGTCTTTTCCTGCCAAATTGTAGTGTATTTTTATGATTTCTCGGTACAAAATTTGGAGAGAACTGGGATTAGATATTTGAAGTGAAGAAAAATTTGAACTGTGGAAACACCTGGCCCAAATCTAAATGCTGCATATTGATATGTAGTTGCAAAATGTGCACGTAACAACTATAGTAAACGGATAAAAAATGCAAAAAGATATATGTATCTTTCCTTCACATCTCACTGGGAAGGTATGTAAAGCTCAGTTGACTAACAAGTCGGGCTTTGCATCACTCAGTTGCCAGATTTGTGGATCATGATGGCCAAGGTGTCGCAGATGACAGTTACAGAGAAGATTCACTATATGGTGATGGACATGGGGGATGCGTATCATATGATGGACATGATGACTTTTTTCGACGATGCTATGTCGGACTCCAGTGGAGATGGCTTATTTGCTATGGACAATATGTATGGCCTGAGCAGGATTTTTAAATATGTACCGCTGTCTTGATACTAAAATCTTTTTAAAAAAACTAGTACTGTATCGTCAGAGTCAGCCTGAGTCACTCCGATTTGACTGTGTCACATGTTGCCACACCAGATTCGCCGCCACTACTAAGTACTACTTATACTAGTGCCACAGGTAAATTGTTTTCCATCAAGTGCCCAATATGCCGCAACCTCTTCCCAACAACTCCTTTCCTGCTGGAATGCCAGCCTATCAAGCCTATGCGACCTGCCTAAGGCTAGAGGCTAGTTTTCCGCTACTCAATTGGTCGGGTCCTCCGACATTAGTATGTGCAAGGCTCTTGGGTTACTTGATCCTTCATACGCCCACTGTTACCGGTCGTGGAGACGTTACAAACGAGATCAATTCCTGTGATAATGATGATGAGAAACTCCACAAGCTAGCCCGGTTTTATGTAAACCACTTCCTCCGTGTTTATGAGTAACTCAGAGAATCCATTTAATCTCATCTGATCGATTGGACAGTCAGGCAAAGCAAAGGCCACACGCCCGTGCCCTCTGGTCATGTTTCTAGACCATCGTTTGATGACATGCAGGAAACGTTAAAGTACTTGCTGGTAGAACCTCCCAAGGACTACGCAGATGCCAAGAATGCAGTCAGTCCAGTTTTTCATGCTTCGTTTTCATGTGAATACCAGAACTATTAGGCTCTTGTACGTGATGGCTTTCGCTGTGTAATCACAGGAGCTATCGATCTTGCGTCAGCTATAGAGTACCCCCATCTTGCGACATCAACCGCCGATCCCGTTATCCGTGCAACTAACTGCGCTCATATTCTTTCCCCATCCACAAGTCAAGATATCTCTGGAGATAAAGTGTACAGCCCAAAGGTGAGTTGTCTATGGCTACTCCACACGTATCAGGGCATTTACCGTTACTCTGTCAGCGACGTAGCATGAATATGCTGCGTCTGCATGGGCAGTCTTATGTCGTATGGGTGACATCCTTGTTGTTGATGAGCTTAACGGCAC